>VZUI01080236.1:0-32206 GCA_013401135.1 Cettia cetti
GGAGCGCGCGAGCGCAGGTGCCGCTGCGCCGTCCTTGGCCGCGCCCGCCCCGCCCGCGCCCCCTGGCGGTCAGAGCGCGGCCCCGTGAGGCCGGCGGGAGCGCGGGGGCTCCGGGCAGAGCTCCCGAACCGGCCCAGAGGCTGCCTGCTCCCGGAGAAGAGTCACGGAAACGCCGCTCGTTCGTGTTCGCGTCCCCTCGCCGCGGCATGGGATGTGCCTCTCTCTCTGCCCGGAGCATCGACGAATCTCTAGGAACGTCCAAACTAAAACCGCGGCCAGGTTCAGGTTTTGGTGATGATGCTGCCAGGCAGTGACTGCGTGTGTTCTTCCAAGGCAATCAAACAGAGCTTTGTGGGCTTCTTGGTAATTGAGTGGTACTTGAAGCTACGAGGCAAAAGGATGGTGCATTTTCTCTGATTTACAGCTTCTCCAAAAGCAACGTTCAGGCACAATGTGTGTAGGCATCACTACAGGGAAATATTGGCTCTGTGGACTGGTAGCTACGTGCAGGATTCCACCGTGCCCATCAGACTGGCCTGCAGGTTTGCATGTCAGAGAACAAAAGTCTAGTGAGGGTATGCAGAGGAAGCTTTGAGATACTGCATGATGCCCAGAATATATTTAGACGGTGCCTTTCCAGTCTCCCGGTTACTAAAGGTTTTCAGTGCCTATGAAACTCAGAGCAGTTTAAACATCTCTAGACATCACAACTAAGTGTGTATGAGTGTGCTTTTCAAGGCAGAAAAAAATCAATTTGAGAATAAACTATAAAAACAACTTTAAACATAGATTTGAGATGTGCTCATGAGTCCTGACACTCACCACACCAATAACTGTATCAAAGCCAAAGACACTATGTGAAAGGTATTTTCCCTACAATTCCCTCCCCCTCAGAGAGGCTAAAGAAAATGAATTTCATATGAATCTCCAATTATTTGATAGACTATTCTTATTTGAGTTTATCCTACTGGTGTACTGCCAAGCAACACACTTTCCTCTAATACTTTTAGCATCAGTTCCCACTAGAGCAAAAGTATAGAATTCTCTAGCAAAGTGTTTCCTGCTCTGTCCTGTATCACTGTGCCAGGACATTAAAACAGCAGTCCATGGGCTACAGTCTTTGAAAAATATACAATAGTTACTGGTATTTCTACATGAATTGAGTAAAAAACTATCTGAAAACTAGTTAACTTCTTATCTGAATGATTATGAGATTCTGTCAGAGCTAAAAACCTGACATTTAAAGTACTGTAAAATGGTGGTGTTCACTGCCCAGGTAGGTCTCACGCAGCACAGCAGGACAGCCTCTGAAATCCTGGGTATAAACACTGCGCTGCTAACAATGGAATCACCCAGCATCTGCTCCTCTTCAAGGTGTCATAATGAGGACTAGAAATCTTTTTGTTTTGTTGTTTCTATTTTAGGCTTCTGCTATATTCAGCACCTTAAATGACCCCTACATAACGTATTTTAAAAAACAGCGAGCGCCCTCTGGTGGAAAAGAACGCAGAGACACGTAACGTTGCTTTAGCTGTCACCAGCCATATCATTTCCCTAAATTTTAATGAAATGTTTCTGTCTATAATTCAACCGACTTTTGACGTAAAATTCAATTTAAATTTTTCCTAAACCCATGAACAATACAAATGTACTATGCTACTTCATATAGTTCATGAAATGTAGCTTCCACAGGATTTGGCTTCATTTTCTCTGCATGATTATTGCTGGAAGAGTATAAATTTCATGTTATGTTCATTGGCTATTTTACCTTCCCCTCAACCTGTTTTCGAGAAGTTTGCATTAAGAAAAGTTAAGCAATGGGGCCTGTGTCTGCATGCACACAAAGATCAGGTGAACAGAACTGGTTCTTTTTAACCTTAACCATTTTTTTCCTTAGCTGTGTTAACAAAACTTTACAAAATTTTTGTCTTCTATTTTCTGCTTTGCTGAAAGTGGTATTTCATAGCACTTTTTAAACAAGTATCAATCTCTGGGTCTCTTTTTCCCTTGATGCAGAATTCAGATGTGCCAGCTACGATGAGAAAAATTCAGGTATTTCAGAACATTCATAGAATCAGAATGATTTGGGTTGAAGGGACTTAAAAGCTCATCTCATCCTACCTCCCTGCCATGGCAGGGACACCTTCCATTGGACCAGGTTGCTCCAAGCCCAGTCCAAGTGGCCTTGGACACTTCCAGAGGCAGCCACAGCTCCTCTGGGCATCCTGTGCCAGGGCCTCACAGGGAAGAATTCCTCCCCAATATCCTACCCAGCACTGCCCTCTGGCAGTGAGAAGCCATTCCCCCTTGTCGTGGCACTCCAGGCCCTTGGCCCCAGTCCCTCTCCAGCTCTCCTGGAGCCCCTTAGGTGCTGGAAGGGGCTCTGAGCTCTCCCCAGAGCCTTCTCTTCTCCAGGTGAGCACACCCAGCTTTCTCTGCCTGTCTCCATAGCAGAGATGCTCCAGGCACCCTGAACTTCGCAGTGGTCTGGATACCAGGGCAACAGTATGTTTATCTCACTCCTGGCAGTCAGGTCTTGTTTACCCCATTCTGCATTACTGGAAGTTTCAGACCTTGTAAGAAGGGGATTATGAAGGGAGGTTTTGCTGGAACAGGTACACTGACACTCAGAGACTGACTCAATTCCACTCCCTCCAAATCCCACTGCCAGTCAAGATAATCACGGCCCACAGCTGCACTGGGCCTGCTCCTGTTAAATTCAAGTTTGTGGGTGAGGAGGAGAACACCTGTACTTGCTGGGGGCAGCATCAGCCCTACTGACACGTGGCAGAACATAAAAATAAAGGCTGCTGTAGGAATGAAGCAGGATGTCCCTCCTCAACAGACCTGCCTTGGAATAGCAAGGGTATTCCAAGGCAGGAATTCCCTGCCACCTGGCAGGGTATTTTGTTTTGTTCTGCAAGGTGGATGAGGTTTTGGAGCCCACAACTCAAATGATCTAAGCAATTAGTGCTGGCAAAACAGAGAAACTTCAGGAGTAGTTGTCTCTTAAGACTCCTAGCTGGTAGATCAATATTAAAATGCTTCTTGTAACACTTCAGTAATAGCATCTAAAATGCAAGCCCCTTGGTAATTATCTAAATGTAGACACTGACACCACAGACTTGCTCTAGAAGCATTTTAATTTACAAACAGCAATTCTGATTGACTTTATACCATAAAAAAAGCAATTTACAAGCAAGAAACAAATTCATCAGAACAAAATAAAGCAGCACAGAAATATTCATGTCACAAATCTAAAAACAAAGTGAATACAAGAGTAAAATATCATTTGAATAAATATATTAAAGTTCATGCTGTAAAATAATCCTTAATGGCAAGTTACTAACTCTTACAGCATCAGCTTAGCTAGCTTCATTTACTTCACGTGGCGATGAAGTGCAGAGGTGTGAGGTTCCTGGTTTATATTGCAAGATAATGACACCAAGTCAAGTCATTCAAACTGCTCAATTATTTATCTTGAAAAATAACCATACAAATAAAAGTTATTTAAAAATACAAAATTTCAGTCAGAAACAAACACTGTTAAAATCGTGCAAGAGCTCTACCTCTAACCAGATCTACAAGCAGAGGTTCTCGGGCTGAGTCCAAAGGCTCAAACCCTGCCCTGTGGGAATGGGAGTCAGCAGTTCTGTATCTGCCAGAGCAGGAGTCAGCTACAGGAGCAAGAAGCAAACCTGCTCAGTCAGTGATACGTGGCTTCACATCCCCTGAAGAAATACAGGAACACATGTCCCAGGCATACTTATTTGTTTAGCTTTTTTTTTTTTTTTTAAATGTAAACTCGCGTAACTTAATGCTGCCACAGGGATGTGCAAGTAGTATTAAATCTACAATATTAAATACAAGTATTCTGGCACTTGATAAAATATATGTAAAATGCACACAGATTATAAAGTTTGAACATTTTGAATGACTTAACTAAACTTCCAATTTGATCACTGAGTATTATGAAATTTACAATTCATGAAATAAAGAGATTCATATAAAGAATTTACATAATTCCCCAAATACTTTCAAATATAAAATTTAATAAATAACCCTGACCAGTCAAAAAGCACCATTCAAGGGTAAAATTCCCTTGGAAAATAGATTAGGTGTTGCATATTTGAGTCCCTTTTAATGGTTTCATGTGAAACCTGTTTAGAAAAATGACAATAAAAGAATCACAGTAAACTAATACAAAAAATTCAAATTATATATATATATATATTTATATTTAAATGTAAAGCTTATTCAATATTTTTCCAGCCCTTGATTTTATTCCTGTTGCTCTTCCCATAATTCAGCCTCAACATATTAAGAGGCCTCACTGTGTTGTCTAAAAGTAAACCAAAGGCTTCAGCATAAAACATGAATTTATGCTGGGGAAGACTGCATTAAAACTCTCAATTTAGGCCTACAGTCTACCCTGCTGACAGTGACTGACAGTATCCTTTATGCTACAGAAAGATTTCACACTCAGAAAGCAAAGCCAATCTTGAGACCATAGTGACCAAACTAAACTTTTGATACACTGTTAAGTATTTACAAAGCTGTTTTCTAAATATATTTACAAGTTTAAAAGAAATAATATGGAAGATAACTGATAAAGAAAACTAAAATAATAGCTTTAAACCAGAAACATTACTAAAGGTATCCTGAAATCCTTTATGTTCACAGTTTGTCAGAATAGGTTAAGCATCTAGAGGAAAGGACACTGTCACTGTTTTCACATTTGTCTAGAATTAAAAAGGTAGATTAAGAAGAGACTCAATTATGAACCAGCCTATACCATTTCATTACTTATTTTGCTGTCAAATATTTCTTCACATATTTTATTGACTTCTGCATTTATTGTAAATGAAATGTGTAACAGCTCCGTGCTGAGAACTGCGCAGACACGAGACACCGTCCAGCGTTCCCACCATTTGCTAAAGTAACGGCTCCTGCTCGGTGGGCTGGTGACACAAACTCCACCAGGTCACGCCTGGTGTCCGTGGCAGTGCCGATGCTGGCACCCCGCGCTGTGACAAGGCACGCTGGCACTGCTGCCGCCAGGGGTGACGGTGGCGCCGGGCAGAGCTGCGCCCGGGGCGCGGCCGGAGCGCTGCCGGCCCGCAGAGCTGCGCTATGGCTTGGAGTCAGGAACGCTGCCCCGTGGGGAGGGAATGGCGCACCCGGCACGGGCCGGGGCCAGCAGGATTTGCACACTGCTGAATCACAGCTTGTAGAAAAATGCATCATTTCCTGCCCCTTAACAGTCTGTTACAATGTTTTGAACCTGAACCTGTACAATCAACATGATGTTGGTTTGTTGTTTTTTTTTTGTTTGCTTTTGTCTGAGACAATTTTGGATAAGTCACTCTTTGGTAAACTCAAACCATTTAGATACATTTACAAATACAAAGAACTAGATTTAAATAATGCTAAGATTGTGACACAGAGAAATTCAAGAAATATAAATTTGTACCCATATCCTGCTATCCTCAAGTTATCCTTCCAGGGAAAAAAGTCACACCAAAGGCACCACAGCACAGGTTCAAGATAAAGGGTTAAGAATAACTGTACATTTCTTGGATTTTGCATGTCTCAAACTTAATTTACCAAAACATACTTTTTGCATTTAATTACTTGAAACAAACACTCAAGGAAAAAATTTTATCAGAAACACCATGTTTTTGGGTGGGTAAACATACAGACTACCTGCCTTAGACACAGACTATCCCTTCCCTTACTGGAAACAAAATTTCTGTTGTTGCTTGTAGGAGAGAAACATCTCCCCACCCCCTGCCTCTTTAGTTATGCAGTTTTAGGACAAAGAGGCAAATGATGCACTCAATTTAACTGAAACTGCTCCAATGGAGCAGGTGGAGGCTGTACTTTAAATCCATGTTTGCGAGATTAATTCTTATTGCAGACTGTCACAATATTAAGAACTAGTGTATTTAAATAAAGCTACTGCACCAATATGCCCCAGCTTCACAGGGGCCAAAAGTGTTACAAGATAGCAAACTTACCTTTTTCTTTCCAATAATTTAGAAATGAGCTTTTATTTTCTAATTTTATGGGAGTTAAACAGCATGTTCACAAATGTATTTTCAGTATCAGCTAAACAAACATAAGACCCAATAATATAAAACCTGTATTCTAAAGAAGTATGTGATTAGTTTAATACTTAATTCTGTTCATCAGGTAGAATTCAGGTAGAATGTTAAACAGTAGTGTTTGCCAGTCCATGCTTTTGAGGTCTCTTAAGCCATTAGTTTTTTGTGGTATGGATTTTGTTGGTGTGGGTGTTTTGGTGTTTTTTTAATTATTATTTTTTAAATTTAATCTTTTTTTTCTTCTTCCTGTTTGGCTGGGGTTGGGGGGGTTGGTTTGTGTAGGGAGGGCTTTTGCTTGTCTGTTTTTGGGGATTCTTTTTTTCTTGACCATTATGATTATGTTTCACATTTTATATATTATACTGACCTAAATTATGAAGTTAGCACCATATTAAAAACACATATTTGGTGAAACAAAAAAGATTTAGAGTATTTTAAAAGTTGTTGGTAGCTCCTTTACAGAGAAAAAACCACTGAAAAAACAGAGAAGCCATAGCAACTCTGTAATACTCACACATGAAATAACATATTGCTCAAAATTCCCATAGAGTATTTGTTTTTCTATACAAAAAAAGTACAAATTCCAAGTGCTGGCATATCACCCGGAGATTTAAGTAGGAAGTCAACATGCACCTGAAAACAGCTCTCTGTGAAGAGACCTATTAAAATACTGCTTGGAAATACTGTGGTTTAAACTACATCTCTCTCATGTTTTAACCAACCACGAAGAGTGATGAAGTTAAGTTCAATTACCTGGTATGGTTCTACAGTACGAAATGAAGGTAGATTCTGAGGCCAGTAAAAACACATTTTAGACCACAATGCTACTTTTCAGTTTGCTATTTTATATATATATATATATATGTGTGTGTGTGTGTGTATATCTATATATATATAGATATATCTATCTCTATATATATAAAAATGTCAGCACCACAGGTTGTCCAGCTTGCATTCTAGACAACTAACAAAACCTTTAAACAATTTAACCATAGTTTAATAGATTTATGGCATTTGGTTTACATATGTTATAAAGCAAAGCTATTAAAACAAGGTAATTCACTTTGCTCATTTTTGCACACAAAGTAATAGTTTAATAAAATGAATACCAAACAGCATTCATTTGAAACCAAAACCATCCTCCCAAAGTCCAAAGTTCTAAATCCTAAGCAGAGAGGAGTCCTAACAGTTGATAGAGTGGCATATGGTATTAGCCTTGACATACTTTTACATTCACCTCAACCAGACCAGGGAAAGTGAAAGCATTTTATATATATAAAGCAAATTTATATATATAAACAGACTCACTACCAAAACCAGTTAGTAAAAGTGAACATATTTCACTGAGACAGGAGAGGAATCAAAGCTGTCTCCCCACTGCTGTGTAAATCATTACCAGCAACAGGATCTAAGAAATAAAGGAAATGACAGCTTCTTTGAGCATTCAGCAGAGCTGCCTATTTTATTCTAATACCTTTCTCCACTGGCATTTGTGTCTCACCAGATCAATCAGCAGGGACACTTTAGCAGACTCTTCCTAGCCTTTCCCCAGTACACTGTCTTTATATTCTGAGCATCTTAAAATATAAAAAAACAAACCCAAACAATTCATCCTCCTTCAAAAACAAAGACAATACTTCTGAAGTCTTCTCCAGAAACCATTTCTAACTGATTTCCAGAAGGTCAGGAAAATGAAAAGGCTGTTACACTTGTACTGAAGATTACTAAAATAAAATACTTTAAAAATACATTAGTAATGTGCTTGTCTGTGTATCACTTAGATGTAAGATTTTAATCAGATGTGTTAGACATTGCATGAATTTCCATACTAGAATCCATGGCTTCAGAAGCTGAAGCATCATTATCTACTTTCTGTTCCACAAATGCTTCTGTTCTGTCTGGAGACTCAACCCTGTTTCTCACTTCTGTAACCCCCGGGTGATTTTTTCGCAAGTGCTGGTTTAGTGTACCCTGGAAAGGAAAACATTTTCCACAGATCTCACAGCGAAAGGGTTTGTCATCTGTGTGACCACGAATATGATACTCAAGTTGGTCCTTACGGGTATATTTCTTTCCACAAAACTTGCACACAAAAGGAGTTATTCCCATGTGCAATCGCATGTGTCGATCGAGGCTCCCTTTCTGGTTGAAAGATTTGCCACAGTAAATACAAATTAGCCTCTCATTGTATGGATACCAATGACCTCTTGCATTTCTTTCCCGTGGACTATTTTCATATCCTGGATTACTCACCATGGATTCACTGTCAGCCCCTTGCACCAAGCCCTGGACATCGCTATGCAAGTGACCTGCAGGTACTCGTTTTTGGCGTGCACGACCCCCTCTGAAACAGCTCAGCATCGACCTTGAAGGACTTGTATTGCTCAGGCTTCCAAAGGTTTCTGACACACCTGTAGCCTGTGATGAGGCATGGGTAAATGAATAAACATGTTGTAAAACAGACCCATAGGAACCAACATTTACTGCCACCACCTGCTCTCCATCCACCATTTCAGTGTGATATCCATCATCACCAAGGGAAGAGCTATCAGAGCAGCTTGGCCTGTCAGACTTCTCCATTTTAACTTTCACCTCTGCAATCTGACTTTCCCTTACTATCAGGTCTCCTTGCTCATGATCACCTTCAATCTGAATCTCATATTCAGAGATACTCCCGCTGCTCCCTCGGTCTGAATGCCCTTCTTCTTGCAGACGACTACGAAGAGTTTTGCCCGGAGTAGTTTCCATGCGAAGATCGCTGCCTGCTGTTGATTGTCGCATCTGAGAGCAATAGGGAGGAGATATCTCAATAGGGTTGGCAAAGTAGCTGCTGTCTTTAACGCCATTGCGATTCTCTGAATTTTCTTCGGCACCAACAGTGACAGAATCAACATCACCAACGCTGATCTTCGAATGGATACTCTCCAGTATCTGTGTGCACTTGTCAATGATGCACTGCATCTGTAGGAAGCTAGCCGCAGTCAGAAAACTGACAACGTCCTTCAGTTGCAAGGACATCCTTCCAGTGTAACAAAAAGAAAGCAACTGTTCAAAAACATTGGGGTTTTTAATAACTGATATAGATAGGCCACTCATGGTGCTTAATGCTGAATGGTCACGGAAATAGGGAGAACTGGCAGCTAAGACGGCTTTATGGGCGCGGAAGGGCTGGCCCTGGATGTGCACGATTATGTCACACAGCTTCCCTTGCAGGCGGAGTTCGTTTAACTGGCTCAGAACAGTGTTGCTGTACTCTGGCACATCAAACTGAATGAAACTGCTGCTGTCCATTTCTACAGATGTAAAGAGGAATCTGAAAGAAAAATTAGAAGATTTAAAGCGGACGATAAATACTGAGTTTTCCATTTCAAAACCAAATGCTTGAAAATGTTTAAGTTAAATCACCATATTGATCTGTTAAAGGTGCATTACAACAAAACATTTAGCATAAATACTCGATATAATAAAAATGTAGAGTATTAATATCGCATTTCTATACTTCTAATTATCCCTCTGCAACTTTCACAATGCAATTGCTCAGAATCCCTTGGACAGTCTGTCCTCAAAGAAACTTTGCAATTTCATTCCCCAGCAAGAAGTGCAGAACCATCCTCCCAAAAGAATATCAATTTTATAGTCATTAGGCAAGGTATACACTTCAGAACCCTGAGTAGGTGTTCAAGCCAGGTATTACAGTGCTACTTGCAGGCAACTGCATTGTTTTAGTTTCCCAAATTTCCCAAGAATGATTGTTGAAGGTACTTCATGAAGTTTGAAAAATCTCCTAAGGAAAAGTCACAGGCATGTGTGTGTGTGCATTTGAAATAAAAGTGTTTGAGCCACCCATGGACTTTCAATTTTTTTAAAAAAACCTTTTGTGATTTTAATTTTTGTTTTTAACAAACCATGATGTGAACTTTGATTCTCATCTGACAAGGCAGTGATTTCCTAGCTAGAATAATTTGACATTTAAATTCTAACCTAACTTAAAAGCCATGGGTACTCAAAGCCAGGAAAGGACATTCAAAGAGCCCCTAAAAAATGTATAGAGTCCCAAACAAAAGCTAAAGAAAAAAGCTTTTCACAGATTACTATTGTAAAAAGCATGCACACACACATTATCAGCCTGAGAATATCGATCTGCAACATTACCTTACATTTCCAAGACTGGGCACTAATCTAGTGCCCAAGCACCTTTAGACTTTTATTGCTATTCTAGTTCTTATTAATGCAGAAGTCTAAAGACATAATATTGCCACCATACCTGCTTTTCCAATTGAACAAAGAGATCTCAACATCATCCATTGACTTCAGATGCAGGAAGCATATCCAATGTATCACAATACACTAGTGGATTTTTTTTTTCTATTATGTTACATGCTGTAATGGGACATATGAACAATTTAAATCAAATTATGAATATTCAGGTATTCTAAAAAGAAAACTGACAGGTAGAATAAGGATAAAAAGCCCAAAAGGAAGCACTGGAGCTCTATCAGCTGACCCTCACTTAAAACTGACATTCACAACTTTCACAAATGGAACTTCTTTTCAGCAGACACAAGAAAGCCTGCTTCCTGACTAGACATTATGTTTGACTTAGAAAACTAGCAAAAACTCTCACAGACCATTCAAAATCAAGCTGTCAGACTTGCTAAACATGTTCTCTAACTTACCAGTGTCATTACCCCTCAAATTGGGTAAATGGGACTTCATTTGAGGTTTTTTGGCTGAGATGTAAAAGCAAGAAAAAAGACATTTTATAGGCTCTTGTATCTGAGGTGGGAAATAAGGATTGCAAGATGATGACTGCAGCAATCCATTCAGAGATGGCTTTGGCAGGACAGTTCTTTTATTCAGCAAACAAAGCTACAAAGCAGTTCAGAGTTGTGAGCTGATAAAAATCAAAAATCTAACAGCACAATGCATAACCTATCCCAGCTGTGGGGTAGTTACATGGCAAGATTAACTTTGCTTTTCTGAGCATCCCTGGCAGTTGTGCAGAGAACCACTATCCCAATCCCATGCAGAAGACAGGAGTTCCAGCAGGAGTTGGATGCATGTTTGCATTACAAATGAGTGTTTTAAGGTCACTTAAAGACTCACCAGGGAGGAGGGAATGCACCATCACAATCTGTCAACTTCACTTGTGTCTGACAGGGCAGCAAGCTTCTTAGAAACTCAGCATGGGAAACCTTTAATTTATAGGGCTTATTAGCTATGCACAGATGCAACATCAGCCATTCCTGGTTAAGTTTCTCTGATAAATGGAGGAAGAGTTTTTCTTGACTTGAAGTGACACAAATGGAAAAGTTACCTGGGTCAGACTGTGTACAAACCAAAAGACCAGTCCTCAGGAGCAATAATTTGGCATCCCAGGCTAGGATGTACAGAAAGCTTGTCACATACAGACAGTGGTGTTTCTCCTTGTCCCATACTTCCCTAAGGGCTCTTACCCAGCAAAATGGAGAATAACTTACTTCTGGAGAAAATATTAAAATATAAATTGTCACCACTAGCACTAGTCTAGACAGAAGGAATGAATTAAGGATAGGCACCTGAGAAGAAAGAAGATGGACATTTTATGCCTTCTGATGGAGGAAAAAAATTATGTTCTTCTCCTCATGGCGTCTCTATAGATGAATTTACAGTCCCAGGGACATGGCTACACATTGAAAATGGATTGTAAACACATAGCAGAGAAAGCATGAGAATGAGAAGGACACCAAGGAGACAGGAATCCACTGTGATCCTTGCCCACCATGACTGTCAGAGCACCCCATTATCTCCATATGCATACACATATCTGTAAGTAACTCTACATCCTTGTTCTCAAAGTTGTTTCATCTTTCTTTTGGGAAACAAAGAAGCTTATTTTGCTTAAGATGCTAGGAGTAAACAGCACATCCTGGCAGTGAGTTGAGAGGATGATGGAGTTTGGACATCCACTGTATGGTCTAAAGACAAACAATTATCTCTGCAGTTAACCAGTCATAATGAAACTTATATGCATAATTCCTTACAAATTAGCACATGCAAAGAAGAAAAAGAAATCACACTCAGTCAGAATTCCCATTCAGTACCTTCCATGGTATCTCAGCACATGCACAGGGAACCTGTGTTATTTAGGCTCAGTGTAGTCATACAGGACAATAGCTTAGAATTATGACAGCTTTATTTGCAATATATAAACTTGAGCATTTGGGGGTACTGAGAACTAAGCAACTTGAGCTGCACTCCATGATCCTTTTGGGTCCCTTCCAAATCAGAATATTCTGTCATTCTGTAAATTCACAGCAGTGTCAGGTACACTCATTGTTAAAAAGTAATGCATTTCATCTTGCTTTAGCTTTCTTTCACCCCTGCCTAGGACTTTACGTAAAGTTAGGGGAAAGTCCTGTAAAATTTGAGTCGGAGCACCTGTCTACAATTAGGTCCTCTCTTAACCTTTTCTCAAAAGTAGGTCAAAGTGTTTAAGGTTTTCATCCAAGAAACTGGCTCAAGGCACAGGCCAAAACAGGACACCAGGTTCACTAAGTCCTAGAAGGACTCTATGTTGAGCCATATGTCTATTTCTGTAGGAGATGATGCAGTCACACTCAAAAAGAATCATAAATTCTCTTTGCATCTGCATTACATTTATTCATCAGGGTTTTATACAGCAAATGTAGATCACAAAATGGTCTTAGCAGTAGTGGATCACTGCCCTTTATCTTCAAACAAAAGTGTTCATTGAAGTAACCTGTGAACATTAGAGTGATAAGCACTTAATGATACTTATATTTCAAAAGAAATTTGCTTTAAAAATTATGTTCTATGAAAACACTTATTTAAAGAACAAGAATAGATGTTGACAAACGACATTAGGTATTTAATTTTACTGACATCATACAGTAGCAGCAGAGAAGCATCATATAACTATAACACGAAGCTGTGTGTCTGCCAACATAGTATTAGTTTCTCCTTCTAAGTCTGCACCTGTTTAATTTCCTTCACTCACTGAAGTATGATTCACCCTTCCCACAGCCAGGTGAATGACACAAATTATACTCATTTTAACTCACACTAAGGTGTGAGAAAAGATCACTTGCATTTTCTTAAATTAGCTCAGCAACAAGGAATCCTTGGAAAAAAACCCCACATTACAAACCAACACTGTTGTAGCATGCCTGAGAACAGAAATGCATAGAAAAGCTAGGAGGGTCTTAATGAAAATTAAGACAAAAACAAAACAAAGTACTCCATGACATCAAAAATGCCTCTACCAGGCAACAAGTGACAAGACAAGAGGAAGTGATCTAAACCTGCAGCTGAGGGAGGTTCAGATTGGAAAACAGGAAGAATTTCCTCACTGAAAGGGTTGTTAAGCATTGGAACAGGCTGCCAGGGAGGTGGTGGAGTCACCATCCCTGGGGGTGTTAAAGAAATGACTGGATGTGGCACTCAGTGCTCTGGTCTGGCTGACAAAGTGCTGATCACTTGCAGATTCGACTCGATGATCTTGGAGGTCTTTCCAACTCTAGTGATTCTGTGATACTCCCTCCATACATTACTGCTCAGAATACAGAGCAACAGCAAGAAAATAAACAGGTTATGTATAAATCAGTGTACTCCTTCCTTGCGTTTTGTAGGAGCTAGTATCTGCACCATTTGTGTGAGAACTCAGGACATAATTGCAAATATGTATCATCATTTAAAAGAATTTTCACCTAGGAATGCAACCTTATCAGCTGTGATCATGGAAGTTTTTGGGCAAAAGTCTTCATCATTCTTATTCTTTACAGACTGCACTTGCATCAGTCCTCAGATATACAACAGCCACACTAATTAACACTATCTGTTATCAAAGAAAAACTGCCATCAAGTATGTCACAGGTTAGAGGGGTCTCTAAGACATTCTTGATATCTTGACATGTCTTTGAAAATACAGGAGCGACTGATCATAGAACATTTTACCAGTCTATACCTCTCATAACAGTGAAATATTAATTATCCTTTAAAAGTCAATATGTAGTGCTCTTGGGTGGTCTTAAATAAAGTGTCACACAGCACTGCTGCTCTACTGAAACTCCATCCCCAAAGCAGGGTAAGCTACCTCACTGATAAGAAACCCTAAGTTTAATTTTGCAGCCATTAAAAAAAAAACCCCAAACTAAAGGAGGGTAAGAAACCCACATAATCTCCCAACAACTGAGATAATTTTGAAGTACAACAAATTTCTAATAATACAAGCAGCACTATGCAAATATGTAGAATTGTTTTATGCACTAATTCTTCACTTCCTCCAAAGTGCTCGTTGGACTCAAAGAAAATAAAGGCAGTTTGTCTGAATTATCTGTAGGAAAGCACACAACAAAAGGTGCATGTGGCATATTATTCATTGGAAAACAGCCTTGAAAGTCAGTCTGCTTCATGTCAGGTTTGGACTACAATACAAAATCTGTTAGGTGACAACTACACAAGAATTTAAAACTTCATTACTTTACCTCATAAAAATGCAGGGAATGCCCACTTCCTCAGAAACAGAATCCAGTTAATGCAGACTGAACTGCAGTTACTAGAAATCTTAGCTCTTACACTCTTGCATCCGTAGATATCAGAACACAGCAGTGAAAATCATCATTCCTCTTCTGCAGCTGGACAGGCCACGTTCTGCCCAAAGTACTGAACACCTGCAGTGAAACCACAAGCAAAGCTCCTGCCTGGCAGGTGAGAGCTCTGGCAGTGCCGTGGGACACAACCTCACTGACTGCCTGGGGAGCAAAGCAGTAACCCCTGACACTCAGTTCAGTAAAGCTTTGCTAATTCAGACTTTTGTCTAACAAAAATTTTAAAGGACTTATTTTTATCTCGCCAAGATTCACAGCATGATGAACGGAAAATCACTTCAAAGAGTGGATGATTCTAGCATCAAAATAAAATAAATTTATTTTGATGTATGTACATAGATGGACATACACACATGCCAATACCAGCAACACCATCAACTAATACTCAGTGGTCAGCATGGTGCAGCAGAGATATTGTTGGAACTGCATATTTAAAATTTCATAGAAAACAAAAACGACACTCCTATATGAACAAATATCTGTAGAAAGCAAATATGAATCTGAAGTCCAAGTGACACCTTTGTTCTATTCTCTTCACTGTCTTCCTCACATCTGCTTGCCTGTGTGGAATTGCTTGAAAGGGCAAAAATGAAACACCTATCAATGCATAAAAATAGTTTTACCTAAAAATTAGAAACCTCAATAGAAATAATCTCTTAAATCTTGACTCTAGAAATCAAATTACCACGACAATAGTTGCAGGTATGTACTTATTTCTGAATGTAAAAAAAAAAGTTACCAGGAGGCAAACTGGAGATAAGCCAAGATCAAAAGCTGCCTTCCAAATCAAACTATTCTATGTGTTTATGATTCCAGTATCAACAAAGGTATTGTGCCAGATTAAAAAAATGGGCATGTTTGCATTATGAAATGTTAAACTGCCACATTTTCTGAATACCCAACAACTTTGAGATGTCACTACCACTAAAAAAAACCTCCAGCCTGTATTTTGAGACTGAGGATATATATATAGCCAGAACTTTCACAAATGGGAATAGAGCTCTTGAACCTTCTGATACTACAGTTTTATTTACAACCATGGTAATACTTCATCATTATTGTGCATTTTAATCTGTCCACTTTCTTTTCTGTTTTTTTGGGTTTTGGGTTTTTTTTGGTGATTAATTTATTTGGTTTTCGTTTTCTAACAGTAGCCATTCTTCATCAAATTGTTGACTTTTTTGCTCTGATGTTTCTTTTAAGCAACAATGTGACTATGTTCTCTAGATATCAGCAACATTTTTTGCAGCAGATTTACAATAGCTGTGAAGAGCACATTTTCGTGATATTTTTCCAGCACACTACTTGGGACAGATGGAACTGTTTGGAGCTGTCCCTAGACAGGCAATGAAGCACAGGCACATTTTGATCCAGACGTTGAGTATTCTGTAACATGTAACAACTGCAGTGCAGCTAATCCTATATCTTTGTTTTCCCTTGAAAACCAGGCTCATCCACATTAATGTTTCTGAGACTTTTCTGGCTTGTTCCAAATTAACTCTCAACTCTGATTTACTCTAAGCCAATTCCAATTCTGCATGCTGTGCACACCTGCCGGGATTTGGAAAGACTTTCGCATTACAGAACTTGGGGTTTCACTAGAACTTCCATCTTCTCTGACAGAACAGCAGCAGGGGAAAGGTCCCCCAGCTCCTGGCAGTAAACGCCTCCCCGAACGGGGCCAGGTTCGTTCCGCCCCAGTCCGCCGTGCCGAGGATTTTCCGCCTCGCTCGCGTCAACAGCAGACCCCGGCACAGGCGCGCCCGCCCTCCCTCCCCGCACGCCGAAGCTGCAGCGGAGCCACCGGCTCAGGTTAGGCGACAGCTCCCGCCGAGGCACGGGCGGACCAGAGGCGTCTCAACGAAGCCGCTGCCGCGGCTCCAGGCAGCCGAACCGAGCCCCGGGCCGCCGGGCCGCGGTCGCCGCCTCGGCGGGGCCTGTCAGGCGCCGGGACCCCTCCTGAGCACGGCCCGGTGCCATCCGGGAGCGCCGCGCCGCCCCGGGGCCGAGCGCCCTCCGCGCGCCGCTCACCTGGGGCTGTCTGGGGCTCTCACATGGCGGATCCCGGCCGGCCCGGCCCGCTCCCACCGCCGCTTCCCGCCCGCTCCCGCAGCCGCTCGCACCCGGAACTGATTGCGCTGGCGGCCGTTCCGCTTCCTGGTGACGCCCCGGCAGCGGGCGGTGCCCCCGGGCCGCCCGGGAACCCGCCCCGCTCCCGGCGCGGAGCCCGGGCGCTCTCCGCCGCCGGGGTAGGGCGGAGCCGCCCTCGCAGCGCGACTCCTCACGAAGGCAGAGGGATTTGAGCATTGGCTGAAGCCGGTGCGTACGCGGGCAGAGCTCTTCCAAGAACTGTCGCGGTGTGCAGCTCCAGAAGAGAACGCGCACTCAGCCATACCCCGATGGGCAGTCGCAGACGCAGAGGGAACTTTTGGAGGAGAACATCCCCCACTCCAGCTGTGAACTGTCACCTTTATTGAGCAAAGAATTAAAAAGTTCACCTGTGTTACACTGGCCTTGTCACTCACAGAAATCACTTCAGCAAGCATGCAGTAACTTTTTTTTTTTTAGTTATCCTGCATATGCTTGAGGTCAGGTAGTGTAATGATTCAGTTTATGAACCAGACAGTTCATGTGCTACTTGATAACATTAAGCGTGACTGGTGCCAGTAGGTTCTGCTGGGATATCCACCCGGTCTAACTGCACACCACATTCTGTCTTCTGGAGGTGTGTCTTTCTCTCCCTTTAAGACACAGAACAGAGTCTTCATACATTAGGCATTGAATGCTGATCAGATAAAGCAGCGGCCTGGAAAGCATCCTGGCCAGGGCACAAATAACAGAGTTAAGGCACACAGAGACAAATTGTATTTGTTCACTCAGATAAAAAACAAACAACTAATTCTCTACAGGCAGAAAACTGGGCTTATTCTTCCGTGTTCAGTAATGTAACCAAAATAGAAAATTAATTTTCTTGTATCATATTCCACTTGAATTTCCTGAAGACTGAGTGTGTTACACAAATACTGATTTCTCCAGATATTGACTGAACATGCTTTCGATGAAAGTGAGCTCATTTTTTGCTTAGGTAGTAAGCAGCAGCTGGGACAGTTCCACAAGGAATGAGCAGATGCAGGCTGGACAAAATCAAGTGTTCAGTTTGAGTACCTAAGTTTAGTCAGGGAGAGAAGGAATCCTCACAGGAAGGTAAGGGAAACTTAATATTTAATACTTTTTGCAGCAGGAAATTTCTTTCATACTTAGACAAGAAAAAAAAAATCTATGTTATCTGTACCTACTTCAAATGTACCAAGAAGGCCTTTGGGACATGCGGTTGCTGCTACTATGAAGTGAGTGTTCTGGAATTTTCCTATCAGCATGTACATTCTCTACTGTAACTTCAGAGATCACCATTCTGCAAAAAACAGTTACAACAAAACCTGTGTGACAAATCTGAACTAGCATGGAAGCCAATTACCTAAAGCAGCAAAGAAATGGGTCCAATTCCACAAATTCATCAGACTTACTGTGTCATAAAAATTAAGTTTTAGTTTAATGTTTTCTTATACTAGGCTGGCATGTTATCATTATTTCAAGAAGACGCATTACTAGGTACACTTTTTAATATATTTAATAAAGTTATATATCAACAACTTTTGGATTTGTACTTTCGTTTGAGCACTTATTTTGGCAAAGTGAAATATTAAATACTAGTACTAGACATGCATTCCTTTCATTCAAGCTTAAGAAAACATTTACAAAGTTGACAGATAACATTTATTAAAACATGTTATAGAAAAAAAGGGGCATGAGACTCTTCTATAAGAAGAAAATACTGAACGGTAACATTAAATTAAAACCATGCTGTACAATTAGGACAGCAATATTTATAGACAAAACTATTCAACCTCTGCAATACAGGCATAACATCTCACAAAATATCAAGATATGCAAATTTACTATTATAAATGACTTGTTTAGAATAAAAACTTATAGCTCATTAAGGAAGATTCACTTGACTTGCATAAACAGTTACATTTCTAAAAGAAATATGGAATCCCATTAATAATAATAAAAAAAACAGGAGCAGCAATCAACAGACACAGGCTTCAAGCAAAAATCAGAACTTGCAATTTAATCACATTAAAAATATACCATTTTCTTTTCCAGCATCTTCCCCTAGGCCACTGACAGTTTACAGCTAATAGCTAAAGAAGCCAAGCTATCCAATGAAGCATTTAAAAGACAAAAAAACAACTTTCCTTTGTTGCTTTGAGAAAGGTCCTAATTCTGTTATAGCAAAACATTCAGTGTAGTGCTGTAGGCTCTCATAATTCAGAGACAGGTCACCTTGCTGGCACCCAGGCAAAAGTATTGAGATTACAAACCCTGATGTGCCTCAATTCTTTCAGGATCAATAATACTGGAACACTCAATACATGAGCCTTGCTGCTTGCTTGATCATCTGCCTTTCTTATGATACAGGACTGTTTCTCAACCTCAGACACACCTCAGATGAAAAAAGCTGTGACCAAAAACTGTACTGACAATACCTTCTAGAGTCTATCTGCTCACCCATAAAACTAACAAGGAAAGTTTAAAAAATGAAACAAAAAAGCAACCTGCAAACCAACACTGGTGTGTGGAACAGGAACCTTCTCCCTCAAAAGGGTCCAATATACACCTAAGCAGATTTTAACCCTGCTAACAGTTGAATTTTTCAGAATGGCAGTTACAGAGATTCCATGGTGATTAACATCAGTTACAATATGGAATGAAAAGGAACTTAGCTGTAGTATCAGTAAGTCTTCTTACCACTGCTAGGAAAATGAATGGCTTCAAAGCAGCAGGAAAGTCAGAAAGCCACCCGGGTGTACAATATTGCTGATTTTCAGAAGACACTCACTTTACTACAGCCACATCATCAAAGGTAATGAAGCATAAGGGAAGATTAATGAAATTCATCATATACATATGCATTCATATTATATATATACATATATATATATGGATTACTTCCCTCCTCCCCACAAATAAGAAATAATTTTTCGTACCTTGAACAAGACCACTCCATTAGCAAAGATCAGAAGCTTGACAGAAGCTGCATCTGTGTATCTTGGCTTTCTATGTTCAACTGCACTGGCCACCAGTGGCAGGGCCTGCAGGGATGATGCATGGCTAGAGGCTGCAAGCTGCCCTGTGCTAGTCAAAAGAAGTTCAGCCTGCACAAAAAATGGATGTGAACAATCCCCTGCAAGCCAAAACCTCAACCAGAGGTGCACACAATGCTTCTGCTTAAACATACTTAAGGGAGAGTGGCAGCTGCTAGCAAGAGGTGCAGGGAGACACATGGAGAGGACATTCCTGGGGACATGTGGAGAAACTGAAGAGCTGCTCTTGGGAAAACACCTGAAGAAGTCACTGAGAACATGTATAGACACACTCACAGAAGGACACACTCCCTGCCTGAGAAGGTGTGTGGCCTACAGCCAAGCCCTGCCAGAGCAGGTACACCTCTGAAATAAGTGAGTTCCACAGAAGAACCAAGCTGGAACAGACACATCCCTGAAGGGATTGTGGCCCAGTGCCACCAGGAATAGAGACACTGACCAGCCCAGAGCACTGGGGGGACACCCACTGAGAAATGAAGAGCATCAGACAAGGAAGTGTGCATATGAGCCCAACCTCCTGTGTGTGTGACCTGTCACCTTAATAAAGGAAATGGCAGGAGCTGAATACAACTCTTGATGAAAGCAAGGGAAACTGAGACTACAAAGGCAGGGAGGTGTGGGACTTCAGCTGAGCCTGAGGAAGATGGTTTAAGTAATTTTTTATCTTTCCCCTCCAGTACCTGAAATGGTGATTAGAAGTTTGACAAAGGGCAATAAACTGAGTTCAAGAAAAACACCATAAGATAACTGTATCACCTGTGACATGCAAAAGTAAGGATTTTAAACATGTATCTCAAGCTGCCCTTAAATCATCAGTACTCTCAACCTGATTTTATGACAATCAGATCAGTATTTTCCTGCAATCAATTAGTCTCATGTAAATTAAAAGCAGAAAGCCAAGTACTAGAAAATCAGAGGAGCAACATGTGTTGGATTTTCAAGACAATGCCATAATATGGGGTAAAACACCAAGAGGCAAATACTAAAAAGTTACTATTCATGCTAAGTCATTAAAAAAGGACATGGTTCTATAATATGATCTACTGAACCTGTTATAAAATCTTTAAAGTGTCTCTCGCAGTACATTTGATTTTAAAGCTTTATTTCAAAGTAATCTAACTGCAAATAGAAGTAATGTTAAACCTTGAAATATCCCATATAAAAGTCATTCCAAGCTAGTAAAAGAAATAGTTTTGCTGGCAGCTCTGTAGGATGGTCTTAGTTTGACTTTTTTTTTTTTTTTTTTTTTGACCACAGTTTTCAGACTGGTGTTTCTGTCCAGCCTTTTTTATTGTTAAATGGGAAGAGCACCCTTAACCTTTTTATGCAAAACTAAAGTGACAATTGGAAAGGGGCTGAGAACTAATGTAATACACAAGATCATTCTTGAAATGAGTATGAGAATAAACACCCCAGACATGTTCAAGGCCAGGTTAGATGGGGCTCTGAGCAATCTGGCCTAGTTGAAGGTGTCCATGGCAGGAGGGTTGGAAGTAGATGACCTTCTGAGTCTCCTTCCAACCCAAACCATTCTATGATTCTAATGCCTTCCTTCAAATGTGATGATGGTACATGCAGAAATGACACCATGTATGTGGTAAGGCCTTGGAGAATGGGAAAATAGGGCCACTGAGTGCAAGAACCCTTTCCTCTACCCTCATGTAAACAGGCAAGCATTATAGTATTTTTTAGTATTAAAAGGGACAGTGCTAGCAGTGTGTAAACAAACCAGAGGGAATATAATTTCTAAGTTTAAAAAACATACTTATAAAGTGTTATGGTTTGTTTATTTTTTGTTGGGTTTTTTTTTTTTTTTGGTTGGTTTGGGGTGTTTGTTTTTTTTTTTTTGGGTTTTTTGTTTGTTCTGTTTAAATACAAAGTGCTTCTATACATTAAGCAGGTTACAGTGTTAGTGAGCAAAATCCCTGTTTTAGTACCTTGATTGCAAAGGTTAAACATGGCCACCATGGTAGTTGTAGAGTTCAATTAAGTGCTAAGAACAGGAACTCTGTGGTGCTGATCATTCATGCCCATTGCCAGCAATGGGTTCATTCTACTTGGGAACATCTGTTTTAACAAAATTCCATATGAAAAAATATTTGAAGCATTAGATTAATAATTAAGAGCCTCTTAAAATAAAAATGGTTTGTAAGCAGAATGCCAGTAAAGAAATTACAGTAATTACAGCTCACTGAGTGGAAAACCCTCAGCTTGCAGCAGACATTCATTTTCAGGATACAGTTCAGTTGTATCTTAAGACAATTTGTAACTGGGAGTTCAAAAAAAGAATCCAAAGTGTAATAATCTTTGTGTGGTTTTGCTTCACTGTACAGGGTCATTTGTTTCAGTACATTATCCTGCACACAGCAGTGCCTAATACAGAAATTTGGGTCAGACAAGCTTAGGTCTTTAATGCTGGTTAACTTTTTCCCCATGTGAACAGCACTGTACTTGGATATCACCTCTTTCTATTATATTTGATGTATATTCTAAAGGCTCTTTCCTTTTCTTATTTCAATAAGCTACTAAGAAGCTTCTGCTTACCAAGAAGCAATTGCTTTTGCATTGGACTGCATTAAGCTTTCAACCCCAAAATCCTGTTGTCACCTTTACACCTGATGCCTTTACTCAATCTGCAGAGCTGGCAGCATCCATTAGAACTATACACACTCCATCTATCTCCATGAATGAGAGCTCCACACACAGATCCTCATCCTAACAAAGAACAAGTGTCATTTTCCCAGCAAAAATCCCAACTTCAGACATAAGCATGGTACCATGTTCTGCAAGTACCATTAGAAGATCCAAATCACATCCTTCCTTTTTTCCATGAGCAACTTCATTTGAGGAAGTAAACAACTCTGCTTGTGATCACCAGCCACAGTAGTTCAGTACCAAGAATCTGTATTATAGTTCTTACTATTCAAATAGTAAAGAATTAAAAGTATAAATACCTATCAATGACTATGTAATTTTCCTAAAGCAGGTTTCTAAAACTAGATAGAAGTTCTCAAAGAAGTTTTTGTACCAATAACAAGTCAGTTCATGAATCAAGAGTTTGGTACTTGCTACTGTAGTAAGCCACAAAAATTTGAACAGAAATTTACACTTTAAATATTTGATTATTTTGACTATGTTCCAAATGTTACATCTTACTTTTTGTTGGTGTCTTTTTTTTAATACATTACACACTTCTAGAAGCTCTCACAATGTAGTAATTAAAATCTAATGAAGTCAAGAGTCATACAGCACAAGACCCTAGAAGAGCAAGGATGAAGTATACTTAATATATACTGAAGTTTATATAGTGATAAAATGTAGATGCATTACAGACTCTAAATAGAAATCAGTACAAAATTAGACATTTGTTTTACTGAAGATAAATTTAAAAACCAGAAGATGGATAAAGGAAAGCTGAACCACCTTTACCACTGCCTTTCCTGAGGCAATACAACAAAGGCTACTGAATGATGCACACTACCTAATGATGCATGTTAAGTATGTTGGCATATACCTTGGCATTCCTTCACCTTGAGGTGGAATTCTCCTTTTTTTTTTTAGTTCATTTAAATTGAATCATATAACGCAGTTTGGTCATCTTAGTTTTCTTTTCCATTAAGGAGTACTACATGAATTCCTGGTTCACCTAAGTATTTTTAGGATTTTGGTCAATTTAGAGCTGAGTTTTACTGTGAATTTAGATGACTTAGAAATACAAGACAGCTTCTAAATGCTGCTGGATTACAATCAATCTCAGACCTCATTTTGCAGGTACCTTTCAGATTAACCACATGCACTTCACACACTGAACACCTGAAGTAATATTGCAGGAAGCAAAATACATATGATCTGTTTATACCAGCATACTCATTAAAACTTTTCTTTGACAATGTACAATAGCAAGTACCAGACATTATTTGCATAATTAGTTTATTTTTCTTACTCTACTAAACAAATGTAAGCACTAATGTCTTAGTTCATCTCAGTAGTACTCTGTTCAGCTTTAGAAGCCTGATAGGACTTGGTACAAGAGGTCACATGCCGATGAAAACTGTCCCGCCACATAAATCTTTTCCCACAGATGTTACACTCGTACGGTTTTATGCCTGTATGAATTTTCATATGGCCTACAAGATGGTGTTTCATTTTGAATTTCTTACCACAGACACCACAGCCATAAGGTCGAAGACCAAGGTGCATACTCATATGCCGATCTCTCTGACTTTTGTGTGTAAAGCTTTTTCCACACTGACAAGGATAGAGCTTATCAGCATGGGAGAATCCAGTGAGAGACGTTTCTTCTTTAATCCCAGCAGCCATATCAATGCTTTCACCATAGCCTGCTGCCATCATAAGATCCTGTCTGTGAGCATTTAAATTTCCATCTGCCCTTTCACCAGAAAATTCTTCCATAGACGAGCCATAGAAGTCAACTTGTTCATCATAATTACTTTCATCTGCCTGTTCATCAAATTCTGCTTCCATCTTTTTGTCACCTATGTGAAAATCTTCAACACCTGAAGACTGGATTGTGTGATCAGCCTGGATGGCATTCACGGATTCAGAAACTTGGTGCTCATCATAAGGATTATCAACACCTTCACAGTCTTGTTCAAACCTCTCTGGTTTCACATGGATCCACCGCTTGTGAGACATGATGCTGGGTTTGCTATACATTGGTCTGGTATACTGGTACTCTGCACTATCACTGGTTCCCTCTTCGCCATCCTGACTGGTCATTCCAGTGCTAAGCCTATCATGCTCTGTTGAAGAATTACTGGGAAGGTATTCGTGTTCTGTCAGCTGACACGACAGTTCATCCTTCGAGCTCTCTTCTTCATTTTCGCCATCCCTTAGTTCCTGCACTTTGTGGAATTCTGTCTGACCTCCAGAGCCAAGCTCAAAGGTTTCAACAAGGCCATTGTAGCTACTACTGCTTGGGGACTGATGGTCACTGCCATGATTCATCTTCTGACACAGAACTGTTGGGTTTCCCTCGAGCACTTCCGTGCACTTATCCACTACATGCCACATCTGAAGGAAACTTGCTGCTGTCAGATAACTAACGATTTCTGGGGCAGGCATTACCAGCCGCCCTGTATAGGTAGACAGAAGAATGTTTTCAAATACTCTGGGATTCATCACGTCAGGCAGGACTATTCGCCTGCTGTTTTTCAGGAGAACCTGATCACAGAAATAAGGTGAACTAGCTGCAAGAACAGCTTTATGGGCTCTGAAGAGATGGCCCTGAACCACAATGGACACATCACATAATTGTCCTTGCTGGCGCTGTTGGTTTAACTTCTGCAAAATGGTGCTAGAAAAATCTGGAAATTCCACTCGAAAGGAGCTTGACCCAGACTCCATTTCATTACAAATTTAGTGTTGTGCTGAAAGAAAAAAAAATAAAAATAATAAATAAAATTAGAAATTCTGCTTGGTCAAGTATTGACCTTTCCATTTTCTTCTACGCTTTTTCTTTTTTCTTAACAGACTCACATGGAACTCAACATTTCCTAGAACCTTTTGCCACGGTTCTATTTCCCTCAAGTCACCTCATTTCTCTCTTCTGAAAGCTGTACTAAGGCCATAAACCGCTCTGCCAGCATATTTTCTTGTGTTTCTTCTGTCCAAGAGGACTCATCAACTACAGAAGGAACTACAAACAGCAAGTTATCCAGCTGGGATAGACTAAGCATTTCAAACGACGAGTTTAGGCTAACGAAACTGTTATTTCATGGAATTATACAGTAGAGTTCTAACTCCAGGATGTCCCACAGTTTGTACCAGCATATGAAAGATTCTGTATTTCAACTGCCAACAAAATCATCTCGTTGATCCCCCAACAAGCACTGATTTTACTCGTGAAATATTTCACTTTAAATCAATTTTTCAAAAGCAACTGTATCAACTCAGAGGATGACACCAGGAGCACAGACAGAACCCCACTAAGAATGACACTTATGACCCTTCCCATGCATGTCCCTATTGTTTTATTAACTGGAAGGTGGAACAGCAACAGCTTGTACAGTTTTTAATTCTGAGCTTATTGAGGTATTTTGGTTAGGGTTATAATGTTCCTTTTAGAGAAATCAAACAGAATTTAAAATGTCAATCAAGAAATTGATACCTTTGCTGCACAGAATTTTCCTGTCTGTTCCATGTATATTTGAAACAACATAACAATTACATGCCAGAATCTCAGCAAAGAGCTCCCAGATTTTCACATCTGTATTCTCACATAATCCAGATGTCTTACTACAAAGTCAAAAGCCCTTTAAGCAGTAATACAACTTTTTCAAATACATACTTGAAATTTTAAATTGAATTTGAGATAAATTTGCATGTTATTATAATTAGAAATTACAGACATTTAAATGCCACTATTAAAGACCAAAATTAACTGCTTGAGTAAGTTAAACTTGAGTAAATTTTCTCTTTGATAACATGTCAATTGAGCACTATGGGATTCCTGAAGAGCCATGGAGTAGCAAGTTATCACCTACATAACTGCAGAAGACCACCTTTAAATTTGCTGTCTTCAGCACTCCTCAGGTTCTTTCCCCCAAAGCACCAACCCCCTTCAGAACAGAAACAGCTAGCAATACTTTCTCAGTGAGCAATGGAATACTGCCCCTGCCACTTCCATTGTTGATTTTTCTCACCACCTTGCTTAAAACAATTTGGCATAATTATTTAAGTATTTCAAGTTATCTTATACGTTGTGTATGTTATGTCTATTTTTTGAAAAAATCACATTTTCTTATACATATGCAGTTCCTTACCTCCCTTCAGAATATTCTCAGATTTAAGATTCTATTTTTCAATACTTCCCTATAAAAAAAAAAAGCTTTCAGGAGATGTTCAACTGAAATTTAAAGACAGATGCCTGTAAAACTTACATACAATTACTGATACTTTAAACTGCCATCATTCAGCAGGGAATCAGCATGTCACCACAAAAGCATTTCCAGATGATAGCAGACGTTTTTGTATTTTAAGTTCTCATGCAGACAAAACATAAGTAAAATATTTTCAATCAGCAAAGCCTTACAAATCAAGCAAACCGGTTTTCGAAAGGGGGTTTCACTTCCTCCTTCTACAATCTGTTTTGTTTTGCACTTTTCTCCAAACTCATAAAAAACAAAGTCTTTCTCCTTCAACTAATAATTAAAAAAAAAAAAAATCTCTATGCTGGAGCATTGAGTAGAACATACAAGTCCCATTTAAGTTGGTTTAAAATAACATTATTTCTAGTAAGTGCAAGCAGGGAGTTCCTTCCCCTCTCCAGGCGCAGGCCTGCAGATATTGATCTCGCACCCTGCCAGCGCCGCCGCGCCGCTATCGGGGCCGCACCGGCGGGGCCCGGCCGGGAATCGCTCCAGCCCGCGGGACCAGATAGGCCCCAGCGCCTCCCGCGGCTGCGCGGACCCGCCGGCAGGCTCCGGCCGGAGCAGCCCCCGCCCCCGGTCCCGGTCCCGGTCCCGGTCCCGCCGGGGACACCGACCCAGCCCGACAGAGCGCGGGACCTGCGGACGCGGGGCCTGGGAAGGCCTCGCGCGCCGCCCCGCCCCAGCGCGGACCCGCGGATCGGGCCCGGCGGCAGCACGGCCTCCCGGGGGCCACAAGCGGCAGCGTCTCACCTGCGGGTCGCGGCGTGTCTCTCATAGCGGGACGCTGCGGCTGCGGCCCCGGCCCCGGCCCCGGCCCTGCCCGCGCCCAGCCCGGCCCGCACCGGAAGCAGCTGCCCCCCTTTCCTGCGGGCACTTCCGCGTCCCGGTCACGTGACGCCCGCCCGGCCCTTCTCCTCGTGCCCGCAGGGGGGCTCTCCCCGGGCGGCGGCGCCCCCTGCTGGCTCCATCTGAGGGCGGATGTGTTTGAGCGCTCGGTTCCAGCGGTTCGCGCCCCAAACCCCTGGGCCGAGCTCTCCCGTGCCCTCCCGTGTTGAGGATTTTCTCTCTAGACCACCGTACTATTAACTCTGCACCCTGCTTTTTTCTGCCAGGTAGCTTTCCTAAGCATTTGGATAGGAAAGAAACCATGTACTCCACTTTTTAAATGAGAGGTTTCTGTAAAGAGTCAAAAACACACGTACAATTGATAGCTAACTCAACAAGCTTCATCCTCTGACCATGACAGAACAATTCCCCAGCAGCAAGATCACAACAGCATATCTCAGTTTTGAAGATATCCCAACTAATGTCATGTTCATACTGCAAACTGGGATCTCAGTGAGAGTCTTGAAAGCTCCTGCTACCTTCTCTGCCAAAATGGTGCTGGATGATTCTTCACCTGCCAGACTCCTCTCCCCTCCTTGCTTTGAAATGGCCTCTGTCTCTGCCATGTCTGATAGAAGCCAACCGAAGTGGGAATAATCTGGTACAGGTCTGAACTATGGGGTAGAATTCTGAGATCATGGTGGAGAATTACAAACCAAACCCCCATTTTCTCTCTCATAATTTTGGAAGCTACTAAAGTCTTTGCCAAGATGGATTTCTGCATTTGTGTGATACAGCATCCTTGACAGGATTAATAATAATGCATTGCCCTCTGATGCTTTGCCAGTCATGAAGTCTTGCATTTTCTCCAAGTTTACAGAATATATATAATCTTGCTCTTTTTAATAACACTATCAGTGAAAGATTTGTAATATTATATTAGCTCAGCATTTATATTGAATTAGCACTGGCAGTCCCCGTTAAGAGTCAGGATCCCACAGGGCTGAGTAATGAATAAACAAAGGATGTTCCTGCAGAAATATTTGTGGAAAAAGGGATGCAAGACATGGCAGCTGGCTGCAGCACACTTAATGGATGGAATAAGTGGGTGAAGGGCATTTTGGAGTGAGTCGTATATGATTATTATTTGAAATACAGAAAAAAATCATTCTATATGGTTAAGAGACAGATAATACTTCTCAAATTAACATTGAAACTCTTGTGCTGTGAGCTCTTGTAAAGGTTTACTTTACAGGATTAGGGGAATTAGCAGCTACTTTTGCTACCTTTTTCTGCTTTCCAGCAATTTCTTCAGGAAAAAAAAATCATGTTTTTAAAAGTAAAATCTGCCACAGTGCCAGTTACGATTAAACATGAGTGTAGCACGAAAAGCATTTTGGACTTCCTTCATGTGATCAGTTCTGCAATCTTCATGTGATAACACTGACTGCGGGAGCGGGGCTTCAGGGTCAAGGCTAGTTTATTAAATCAAAATTCATGTTTTACAAAGGAAGCAAATGGAAACAGCATTAACTAATGTTTGTATGTTTTACTTTTTCCTGAAGTTATTTGACCCAAATTCATGAATGATCATTCATGTAAGCTCAGAGACCGTAATTTTTCTTCCTTGAATGCTTTTTTTATTACAGTATGTTTTTTTAACTTCTCTGTACTCCCTGCTGTGATTCATTTAAATAATTTATTTTTAAGGCAGTGGGTTTCATATCTTTTCTGTTAAAACAAGAAATACAATGTTCTATAAGTGAGCTGAAACGGATTTTTTTCTTGACATTTGATAGGCTGACACAGGTGTCTTTCCAAAGCATACTTCTTTGGATTTTGAGATGGAGATGGTCTGCATCACCTTGTGTTGGTAAACAAAAGGTCTCTATAATTCTTGCATGACAAGATTCTACAATTCTATGAGGACAACAGTGCTTTAACTTCATTCTGATGGTGAAAAGAATGTCTGTCCCATAGTGTTCATATATTCTGAAAGTTTGTATTCTTGGTGCATCTAGTAAGATTACACTGGTTATACTCTGCTGTATGAGCCAGATTTTAACTACCAAACTACTCAGAAGGGCAAACTGAGACTTGCAGATTCTGTGTAGTTACATAGAAAAGTTTCCTTTTGCAGAAAACTTGAGGTTTGATGCCACAGACCCTACTCAGATAAACCCCTTGCTGATTTTCAGTCTGGAGAACTTGTCTCAGAGACAATTAGGGAGAGGTTTTTTTCTTTATTCAGCTTCTTCATAGTTTTAACATTTCTTTCTCTAAGTGAAAAGAAAAAATTGATAGAGCTGTAATTATGTAGGATGGGACATTTGTATGCTGTCAGTTTGGTTTTACATTTGTATAAAATTTTGTATTTCAGCAGACAGACACTCACTAAATGCATTGTAGCACTAGTGCTCAGAAATACAACAATCTATTAATCTCCCCATTATATTATTAAAGAATTAAAAAACAAGTGAGCATTGATGTAAGTCTAGGAAATAATTATGTGTGTATCAAATATTTATTGTTTTCTCATAAAAAAGAGAATGCCACAATGATAAGACAGATACACTTTTCAATGTAACAAAAAAATTGTAAAATTTTATAGCACTCATCAAGAGCAAGAAAGTATTCAGTTCCACAACACCTTTAAATTTTAAACAGACACACATTTCAAAATCCCTTGAGCAAGGCTTAAATAATACATTATAAAAATATAAATTTCATTCTGCTTCTCCCCAAAAAGAGACGGCTGTGTGCTGAGAAGACCATCCTGTGTTGAAAATAGACCCCAACATTGATGTGTGCAGAAAACTAACCAACCAAACAAACCCCCATTTATGATCCAGCTATAGACTTGTCTTTATTGTACTTATAAAATATACATAGCCTTTTATTGAATTGCCTGCTGTCGAAATCTGCAAGAATTTTATTGCTTTTTACTGTCCTGGAGAGGAATAAAGCAGCAGCCTCTGTGTAATTTCATAAGAAGCAAGGACACTGAATCTAATTTTGCTGGATATTGGCTCAATCATAAAAAAACATGCAATGACCAAAATTTAGAATTTTGGGATATGGAATATCTGTATGCTTCTCCTCATTTGTATTTTCAAAAAAATTTCTATTATATTTATATCTGAACACATACTGCATTACACTGCACTGTGTGCACTGTTGTAAGCTTTGCATTTATATATCTCTCATGGTAGGTGCACAAGTCTGTTCCAGTATTAAATCAGGGTTTGAGTCTGTGCATTTTACAGCAGTACCTCCTTTCTTTCACTTTGAAATGGGCTGGAGTGGACTCTGCAATACAATGGGAATAAGGTGGAATTGGCTATTGAACAAAATGCTTTTCTTGCCTTTTATTGCCTTTCCTCTGAACTTAATGAGGGATCAAAGCATGACATGCTACAACTGTCTACAGAGAAGCCACTGTCCTTGAATCTGAAAATTGGGATATAATTTTAAACTAAAATATGTAATTTAGGAACTTCTCAAAAGATTCGCAGTATGCTTCTGTTGGCTGTGCTTCCAGTCTTGGGATCCACTGCATCTTTCCCAAATTTTCCAGATATCTCAGAGAATACTGGACTAACATGCCTAGTTGTTTGTTGCATACATTTAGAGGTGAAATAAAACTCTTGAAAAATTACCTGACCTTCTATTTTCCAAATACTGATGTTGAGGTCAGTTTAACAGTTCAAGGAAAAAGTAGGAAGAAAGAGTACTTTTCTATTTTAAGTTTTGCAGTTTTACATGAGGAAAGGACATGCAGGAGCTGATATTACCAAGAATGGTCCATCTGCTCCTATTCTGGAGGGTCCCAAAGCACTTCACAGTTTAATATTCTGAAGCAGCCTTGATCTAAGTCCTCGAAACTTTGGTCACAGGGAACTGAAGATGTACAGAATCAAACTGTTAAATTAGTAACACTCCAGGACAGACAGTCAAGAAGAAATAATAATCCTACTGAAAGTTTTGAATGCTAAGGGATGTGAAAGGAGAAAATTTAAAGAAGGAGCAGTATTGCACACAGATGGCTGAGAAAAATAAATCATCTTCTCAGCACAGGACAGATGAGTAAGAGACTGTTTCTGTTGCTACTAGAAGACTACAGCATCTCAGTCACAAAAAAGTATGGAATGCTCTGGAAGCAGGATTTTCTTTTACCACAAGCTGAAAATCCCCTCTGTCATAATAAGACCTGCCTGTGAGTCATAAACCTGTTCCTATCTAGAGTGTTGAAAATCTTTACTCATCTTTTAATCCAATTTTTGTTTGTAAAGGCCATTAAAGTTTAAATTAACTATGTTTTTGTGTAAAAAATGCGAATTTCATCCCATGAAGAAACCTGTAGAAAGTTTCCAGGGCAAACAATTGGGCATCATTTGAGTAAACAGAATAAACACTCCTTAGGATTAAGAAAATTTACTTCTAAACTGTGGTCGTTGTTATAGAGGTTTTCTGAGGGGGAAATAAGAAAATTTTGTGTCTCAAAAAAAATGTCTTATTCTTAAACATTTCTTTACACAATGTGTTTGTATTCCATCTGAATTTCTTTTGGTCTTTTTTTTTTTTTTTTTTTTTTTTTTTTTTTA
>VZUI01080236.1:32259-48353 GCA_013401135.1 Cettia cetti
TTTTGGTCTTTTTTTTTTTTTTTTTTTTTTTTTGAACTGCACAGGCACTTATGAGGAGATACCTCTCTGAGGCATCATGGACAAAAAAAAGATAAAATATTATTTGGCATCACATGCTATATCCTGGTATTTTCAAGAAGCATCTTGATGCCAACAACTACAAGTAGACACGTATTTTGGAATAAACTGACACCAGGCTCCTGCAGGAATCATTCGTTATCAGATGCTGACTCTTTAAAGCTCTTAGATATTGGATACCTGCAAAATTCAATTCATTCTTTCTTGTGAAGCAATCTGATTCTAAGTGTTTTACTGTCTAAATTCTGTCACAAGGCCAGGAATGAGACATAAAGCACTGTGTGTGTACAGGTGCTTTCTATTCTTTCAGCAACCTCAATGAAAAAGGAACTCAAATGGAGCTTGAAAGTGTAGTTACTGAGGAAAAAAAGCCATGTTAACCTTTCCTCAGATGTACAGGCATGAGAATTACCCAAAAATGAAGGGCTACAGCTTTGAGCATGTCACTGGCAGAGCATCAGAAAGGGTCAGCCCTGCAAAAATTGACTCTGTGAGTGGATCCTCTGAAACGTCTGCTCTAGTCCTAAAAGCATGTTTCTGGAGAACTGCTCAGACTGGGGTATGCTGCGATCTGCTCATGCAGGGCTGGTTCTGTGTGGCTGTGTGATCGAGCTCATGGGCAGGGCCAAGGAGCTAGCTAGGCACCCTAGCAAAGGGTGTGTGGGTCCAAAACCTGCAACAACCCTAGATCTGGTGCTGGGGAATGCAGGTCACCCCCCAAAGCTAAATAGTTGCAGAGGCCAAAGTGAGTGTTGCCAACCAGTTTGGCACTGGAATTGCATATTTTTTTAATTAATTTTATTTTTTCTGGAATGTGAACTACTGCCTTTAAAATCAATCTGGTTGGGTTTTGGTAGTGGTGTCAGTCTTGCTTTTATGAGGCTACATCTCTACTGCACATGAAGAGTTTTTGTTGACAGGTGGCCGAGTCTCAGGCAGGGCAGCACACAGCCAGGGCTGTCTGCAGTGAGTCAACTGATTAACTCCATAGATCACCCTGCTGTGATGGAATCAATGGTGGTGGTTAAAGGTCTGTTAAAAGGTTTTTCCAGTAATGAGTTTATAACAAAGCTGCCACCAAATAGTTTAGTGCCGTGTGTTTTCTCCTTTATTGATTTCAATAAAAAGGCTAATTTGGAAATATGCTGGATTGTCATTTCTGAGTGGAGGGTGGTTAATATAACTAATGGCATTGCTGCAGCACAATGGAGACGTTGACCCTGACACACTTACAGAGAACAGACAGAGTTTAGCAGTCAAAGAAAGATGTCCCAAGTGCACAGCCTGGGCTTGACAAGACATGCAGTGAATAGATTGGGATCTAAACCCAAGGAAACATGAGCCCAGAAGAAATAATCTCTGTGAATTCTAGCAGCGTGCAAAGGTGAAGGAACCTCCCTGGCTATGCTCGGGGCTCCTCCATGATCTCCTGGCTCAAAGGATTAGGCAGCTCCTTGCACAGAGATTGCTTCACCCTGCAAATGCTAACTTGGTCTGGGAGCAGAGAGGTAGCATCAGCTACCCAGATGCGCACTGGTGGAAGTGCATGTAAAAAGCACAGCCAGATCAGCCAGGTTCTTGCTTTTCGTAGAAAACCAGCACCTGTGTCCAGGCCTTGCTTGTGTTCTGCCAGCCCATGGTGTGGCTGTCGGCTCTCTGAGGTTCTCAAGGGACAAGGACATCCAGGCTGAGCAGTGCAGTGGGTGCTGCTGCAGGCAGAGGGGCAGAGCCAGTCTGGTGTGTCAGGGTGTCAGCCCAGTGTGGAGAGGAGTGGTGGCCAGAGCCCAGCTCTGCCTGAGTGCTGGTGAGCAGCCCCATGGTGGGAGCTGGCTCTGCCAAAAGGGAGACCACAGGTGTTGTGGAGGTGGTGCTGTTCTGCCCCAGGCCCTGTGACCAGGCTGAACCTCTAGAACCACAGTGACATTCAGACCAAAGCTGCTCCCCTCTGTGCTCCCAGACCAAGTTAGCATTTGCAGGGTGAAGCAATCTCTGTGCAAGGAGCTGCCTAATCCTCTGAGCCAGGAGATCATGGAGGAGCCCCGAGCATAGCCAGGGAGGTTCCTTCACCTTTGCATGCTGCTAGAATTCACAGAGATTATTTCTTCTGGGCTCATGTTTCCTTGGGTTTAGATCCCGATCTATTCACTGCATCCTCTCATAAGTGTTAGGATTATAAATTCTAATTTATAATATAACTCTTTTCAGAGTGCCAGGTCTATGCTCAGAAGAAGGCTGCTGTCAGAGGAGTTGATGCAAGATTTGCCACAACAGTTTGAGAACATAGAACTTGACTAGAAAAAATAATACTTTAGTGTCAGACTCTGAGGTACGTGGCTCTGAGCCATTTGAGATTGTGCCCATAGCTTTTAAAAGAATTTGGCTTTGGAAATATTAGCTTAAGTAGTTCTGAGCAATACTTCAGGAAAGTATTATATTGGCTTTAGCTACTATAAGTCCAGCATTAGTAACAAAACTCCAGATAAATACTTGATTAAAAAAATTCTTAAAAAACTAGATCTGTTTAAAAGCAGTATCCACTTTGGCTATATTAAAAGTTCCCTTATTTCAAAAGAAAAGGATTAAACAGATTAAAGACAAACCCCACCAAACTAAACATAGTTTGATAATAAAGAAAGCCTGCTTAGCTGTGATCTCTTCTAAATACTAACATCCATTCAGTGCAACATAATGGGAGCCTGCAGCTGCCTGCTGAGGACTGTGGTTTGCATCTTTTCTCAGTGTCATGATGGAAGGTGAGTTAGTCCCAGAACCAGCTGCTTGAGCACCAGCTGCTTACAGCCCCAGACCCTAGCACACTGCAGCCAGTGGAAGGACTCCCATCCGTTTCCACAGAGCTGGAACTAAGCCTGTGGTGATGAGAGCATGTTCTTATTTCCTTTCCAGACTGGAGAATGCAACCAGGGGAGATGCCAGTGAAACATCATGTCTGCTCTCTGCCCTGTCTCCCTTGTCACCTCATCAACTCTGAATCTTCATCTTCCTTCTCCCATAGCTCCCAGTCCTTCCTTTCTTAGCAAAGTGCTGGTAACTTCTGAGATTATGTGGTACTAAAAGAAACTTGGTAGCCTTGTTTCCAAGCAAGAGTGTATCCAGTTGCTCTAGTTTGTAGTTTCTGCTTGTGTTTTAACTCGTTATCACCATAAAAGGATGCTATGATGTATTTTCTGCATGTTTAACTTTTGCATGTTGTTTACTCTGACTGCTTGGAAACCAGAATGTGCATGATGTATCATATGCAAATCTGTGCATGTTTGTGGCTGCATCACCTGTATGTAAAGATGAGTGGCATATGGATACCTGTTTTCTCATTTCACCTCCTTTTACTTTCATGTGAGTGGACACATCACGCAGGTGCATATCTCTAGCTTCTATGATCTGATGGGAGAGTTCTTCAGTTTTCATCTCTGCTTATAAATTAAATTGGTCAAATCACTGTGGTTTAAGATAGAAAAACACAACAGAAGCTGCTCAGCTGAATGATTTTTGGCACAATATGAAGAAAAAAATATAGGTGCTGGCTTCTCTTTCAAATAAGTGCTGTGTTCTGCAGAGCAAAGATCAAGTCAAAGTTCACCTTATCAGCTGCTGTACCTCACCTGGGGCTCTGTTATTGATAGGTCTGTCATCCTCCCTAATATTGGAGGGGTAATAGCAGCCGATGATTAGGCCACTCTCAAGCTATTAACTACATTTCTTATCCCTTTTATAAGAGCTTCTTAGTCAGCTGGGAAACAAAGGCTGCCTTCAATGAACAAGAGACCAAATTGTGGGTCTGCATCCTGCAACCTGAAAGACACAACTGTTGCACTTAGAGGAGCCTCCGACGGCAGCGAGGGGGTGGAAGTCAAAGGTTACCCTGTGGTGTTATCTGAAATGAGCAGGCTCTGGCTGCCTCTTGTGCTGACAGAAGCTTGCAGAGAAATTACAGAAAATTGCCTGTTTTGTCAACATTTTCTCGTGAGGTTTTGAAAAAAAAAGGACTCTAGTTTCAGCAAGTCAAAGGGGCTCAGTCAGCCTAGAAGTGACTGACAAACACTCTATTATTCATCTATGTAAAAAAGTGATATTTTATATCATTTCTTTGAGTGATTGTTAAGTGACTGGATAGTGACACTGACATGCAAGCTAATCCCAATAATATTTCCAGTTATTGTTTGAAGGCAAATTTATACATTTGTCAGCACTGACAGTAGGTATATTCAAAAAGAAATGGTGATGAAGAACCAGCACCTGATACAATTCCAAAGCACTGGGAGGACCTGTACCCTCAGATCTCAGAGACCTGCAGAGAGACAGGACAGAACTGTGGTAGAAAAGGCAGTCATGTAATCCCCTTAACAAGTCATTCACCTGTGGTAAAACTACAGAGATGACCAATAGGACTTCTGCCACTTCTGTCACACTGCAGCTAGAAAAATCTTTTACTGTCTGTTTTAGCCATACAGCAGATTTTTCTTTCTGTATAGACTGTTACTGAATTGGAAATGTTTTTACAAGAACGAAACATCTGGTTTATGAGGCTGGTAAAGTCTATTTACATCTCAGGTGAATTGATGGCTCTTAGCTACAGTTCATGAAACCATTAATGACTTGTTGGATTTGCTGTGTCACTGCTGGTCAGTGGATGCTGTCAGATTGCCAGAGAAAACATGATAGAGCAACTGATCTAAAGAGACAATTTGGAACAAATACACATGAATATACTAAGAGACATTATCTAGGATCAAGTATGAATTTAAAATAAATGTAGCTTCAAAGTATTTCTGGGATCAAGTATGACTTTTACAGTAAGTGTAGCTTTGAAGTGCTCTACTGACATACGTTTTGAGAAAAGATAACTTTGGTGATAAGGTGCCATTGGCATTGGTGCTGCTGGTGACAGAAGGCTTACAGTGAAGGAAAGAGATGCAAAAGCACAGCAAAGCTAGTAGTGTTCAGACTGGGATTGCAGTCTTAGAATGCTCATCAGGAGCTGGTGGCATTCACATGTGGGGTCAGTGCAATGTAAGATCTATGGAAGTGCAGACACTGTGGATGTAGGATGTCTGGGTGCCCTCAGTCTTAGAGAGGAGTGAGAATATATTTTAGCAAGGTGAACAGATGGTTTAGGAGAGCAAATTCTGTAGACAAAGTGCAGCCTTTAGTCAAAGGAAAGTAGTTCATAAAAATTGGATAAACTTACTACAGTTAGAATTACATTACTAAGATCTAAGCTCTAGGGCTACTGTCTCGTTCTTAAAATGATACAATGCAAATATCAGTGAGTCCATAGGCAGGCAACAAAAAGTGTTCAATTTTACTGTAAATAACTTGGTTCTGTTGAGAGAAGAGATGAAAAAGAGAGAATGTAATAATGAGAAATCAAAAAGCTCCACAGAAAATCACACTGTCTCATTTATCCTTGCTCATAATATAAGAACAAATTCAGCTGCGGATGGGAAAGGCTCTCCTACCTGGCCATCCTGTGGCATGCAGAGGATGATCTAGCAGGTACTTACCAGATTTTAAACCACAAAGGAAATAGGATTCATGGTTCCTTTCACCTTTAGTGGGGTTAAAACCTATTGCTTCTGATGAGACAAGCATTAATTGTGTTGAGGAAGAAACTGGCCCTGCAAAGTGAAGTTAGATGAGATACATGGAGTATCCAACAACCAGAATCTTGTGGAGAAGATCCAGCCTCCCCTTGCCTCTCCTCTCCAATGTGAAAATCTCTCTTCAGTTCTCTCTCATATGCTGCTATTTCAGATGTGAGGAATGCCTGTATCCCTAGAAGCTTGTCCAATGCTCCTCTATTAGCTGATATAATAAAAGATATGTATTACTCTGTAAGTCTTGGGTTTGCTTCCATTATTCTGTCCAGAGAAGTATGTTCTCACCCTTCTTACCGCTCAATGAACATTTTTTTCAGCCAATTCTTTGAAAAGGGTAGAAAAGGGTTTTCCATTGGCATTTCCTCATGTATTACAGCTGTGACTGCATAGCAGTGTGGCACAGAAGGGAAGGAGAAATTAGGTGGTATTTGAGGGCTGTCTCCAGAAACTAGGTTATAAACAGACCAGTATTTATATACTCAGATTAAATAGGACAAAATGCTCAGACACTTTATCACAGTTTATGTAATTACTACGTATCAGCAGAACCAGCACCTCTCCCTCTGCATTCAGTGCATTGCAAATACTAACCAAAATAGTTTGCTTTATGTTTTCCCCATGAGAAAACACTAACATGTTTTACCTTCTTTTTGTTCCTAGTTTGCTTTCAGTACCTGGGTACCAATGGTAGCATGGTACTGGGACAGCCAGGGAGCGGCCACCACTGCCAGCCACGTGTTTCAGCTGAGGTTGTCACATTAAACCACTCAGCTCAAAGAACAGTCTACATCCTCATAATTTCAAAAACAGTTTCTGTAGATAATGCTTCTCTCACTGCATTCTTGCCAGCTGCATGTGTATATGAATAGAAGAACTAAATAAAAAGGCTGCAGAAATTGTTTAAAAGTCTTAGTCTCTGTTGGTTAGTCATTGCCTACACCTTGCAGGGACTTGTTATTCATTCATATTGAGCAGATTGCTTTAAAATGTAATTCTTTTCAAAACCAGGGAATTTCTTGGAAGAATATTGGCTATTTAAGCACTGCATTCAAAGGGAACTGCTATTATGTCCCATTTGTAACAGTGGTGATGTGTATATGACAAGATGTCAAGAATATGCTCAGAAATGTGATACTCTACGTGAAATCTCTGAGTTAATTTTATTTGGGGACGTGCCACTCACCTTGTGACCTCTCTAGTAACATTCTTGGCCCTTTTGGAGTGCCAGATGTCACTTTACTATTAACCATTTGGCTTCTAAGTGTAGCAAGGCAGCTTTCAGCCACATACAGCATTCTTGAGAGCGGGCAAGCAGGAGAAAGTTTCAACAAGGCATGATCATTTAAACTTTTAATTGTGTGAGGGCCAGGGTTTTGGTCTGAGCCCAGAGCAGCTGTCAGGGACATAGGTCTTGGATGCCACAGCTGCAGTACTACATAAACATTGCCAACAATGTTTGGTTATGAAACTAAAATCTGAGATTTTTAGTACCTCACGTAAGATTAGTATTTAGTAAGGACGTCTAATTGCCTGCTGTCATAAAGTTCTTTTCATACAGAGTTTCTTATGTTACAGGACTAGTATGGCAAATCTTAAATCTTCTCCCTCAGGTAACCTGTATGTTAATACTTCCTTTCACATTTGTTTGCTGTGTGACACATTTTGGGTGCTAGCATAATAAATAATAAAACTGGCAACTCTAATGCCGATGTAGTATGTCACCATCCATTAATCTTTGTTCATCTTTGCAGAGGATGTTTTAGTTGTTAAAATATATCTCTCACCAAAACCTGCAGTTTAAAAGTCTGCAGAGTAAGAGTTCTCAGGTATCTAGGTTTTTACAACTTGTCTTTACAGTTATTTCCATCACATCAAGGGGTTCACATGTGCTTTTACAAAAGTACTTGTCTATTATTGTTTTACTTTACAAAGCCTGGATATTGTAAGAATAAGCTAAGATGGTGACCTCCTCTGGCTGTGATCAGTTCTTGCAATTATTTTTAATCATCTGAGTAGTTATATTTTATTAAAAAGGAGGGCTAGGACTGAAAATTAATAAATATATGAAATGTAATGCATAGAGTCTGTCTAAGATTCGAAACCCTGACCACAAACTGCAGCCAAAGGGCCAAGCACAAATGTGATATTTCCTCAGTTTGTATCTGGCTTCTGGCCTTAAAAAAAAAAAAAAAAAAAAAAGACATCCAAGAAACGTTTTACCTTGGATGGCTGGACAAAGAGGGCTTGCACACCCTCATATGGGACAGGAGGGTTTTTAGGATGCTGCACCTTCACAGCTTCATCTAAAGCCTGGGTTTCCCTCCCTGCTTTCAGCATGTTTAGCTTTGGTGGCTCATGGAGGATGTGGGAACAAATCCTCACAATCTTCAAACACAAGAAGAGTGTCTAAAGAATCCACATCTGCCTCATGTTTCCCACAACAGTTGAGAGATGGGAAAGTAATTAGACTATTACTTATTTTGTAATGGCCACCGATTAATTCTTGAAGTGGATTTTGCCTCCAGCACTTCTCTAGGTGTATCTTGTTCCCTCCCTGGTTCCTTTTGGCTTACTGAGTAACCTACTTACAGATACTTCCCAGCTTTGCTCCTGTCTTGTACCTGTTCACATTCTCAGTCCTGAGAAAGGCAGCTTCAGAATCTGTGGTAGAAACAGCCATGAAGTCCAACAATTGAAGACCTACTAAGAATGGATTAAGATCATTGTCTTGCAGCCCTCTTTAGGTACTGTTAGGGGTTTCTCTTCTCCAGGCTGAACACCCCCAACTCTCCTTGCCTGTCTCCATGGCAGAGGGGTTTCGACCCTCAGTCATCTTTGTGGTCTCCTCTGGACCTGCTCTTATGCTGAGGACCCCAGAGGTGGATGCAGAACTCCAGGTGGGGTTTCACGAGGGCAGAGCGGAGCATCATCATGCCACCCACTTCTCTTTTGATGCAGCCCAGGATGTGGCTGGCCTTAGGTGAAACTGAAGACTGGTTTTATTGCCTTTAAACCCTTGGGCTACTTCATATATGCCTTCTAAGTAAAAATTAATTTTCTTTTGGACTGCCAAATGCTCAAAGCCCTCTGGAAAGAATTAGCATCAATGTTCAAGTCAGTTACTGATTTATTTGTCAGCACTGACAGTAGGTATATTCAAAAATATACCTATCCATATTACTTATATCCATATTACTTGGATGCAAGTCATTTGGTTTTGTTGACTTAAAAATATCTGACTCTAATATTGCTCTTTAGTAACAGTCAGACTCACTCTGACAACATTTGTTTCATCACCTTCCATCAAAATAACCATTCTTGGTGTTTTTTTCCTTGTATTTGGAATAGAAATACATGCTGAACACCATCTTCTTCTGTCTTATTAGACAGCGTACTATTTTCATTTGAAACAGGAAAATCTCTAGAACTCTTTGCAGTCTTACTACTTACAACAGAAATCTCCCAATTAGACAAAGTTGTGACAAATTTTGTGGAACAAGAAAGATCAAACCATTATCTCTTGAAACCACAGATGTTCAGGATTCAGCATGCTACTAATTGACAATGTTCTGTGATGTTGTTTTGTCAATATAATACTCTTTCCTTTTCTCCATTAGCTTATACTTTCCAATTGGAATATTCATTACTGTAAATGAATCTGTATTCTACCTTCTTCTTTGTGAATTGAATTGAATTGGGGAGTGCTACCTTAGAATTTTTCATGTACAAGAAGAATTGATATGTAGCAATAATGGAAATATGACTGTTGATATTGTTCACTGACAATGGTATTTTGTATGATTTTATCAAGAGAACAAAATTCTTTAATGTCACTTTGGAGAGCCTTACAGTATTCCCAGCAGCCATAAATTCCAATCTCTTGAAAACCTGGTGTCCCTTCTTTTACTTTTCAGACATGACAGTTCAGATCTACCTGCTACAGAGCACTGGGGTGTTTCTCTGTAAGTTTTTTTTTTTAATAGACCCTTTAATGTGCTCTAAAAATGCCTTTCCAACCTGAGTTTTCTCTCAGTGTTATTAATTTTTTTATTACAGATCTTGTTATTTTCAAGGTTCCCAAAGGACCTATTTATAGCAGACATTTATGGAAAAGAAGCATGGTTAAACTGGTGAAAATAACTGCAGAAGTCATAAGTAAGTAATATAAGCTGCAGCAAGGACACTGTGTGTTGTTATAATTTCCAAAATAGCAACAGTTCAGACATCTAATTGCATTTTTATGACTTTTTTTTCATAGCTGTCTGGTGTAAAATATGTTGCCAGTAATATGTAACTACTAATAACTTTAAGTTTCCTAAGCTGGCATTAGATTTCTTATCCTATTGGAGAGGAAGGTCATTTAATATACTCTTCATCCTTATGAGGAAAAAATGTGGATGGTGGCTGTATATCTATGTTTTTATGTTTGCATTACCTGAAATCTTTTCTGCCGTAAGAAAGATACAGGACAATGAATTATTTATGTCCTCTCATAGTCTAAGGTGTGTAAAGGGAGCTTTTCTACCCAAGGGATTTTTTGAGAAGCCAGCTTAGCTTAATTTTGTAATAACTGACTCCTAGGGTCATATCTCTATCCTGCTGTGCTACCAGCTCTTATTGTGTAGGGACACAGGCTGTAGCAGTGCTCAGCTTGGACCTTAATATTGACCTAAACAAATATTAATACCTATAGTAATTTATGAGGATGGGAAAATGAGGCAGACAAAGACACAATCCTGGTCTGTCTATGGGTCATGTCTGTGTTGTTCATGGTTAGTATCCTTTGGGAAAGAGCATGTCCATCCATAACTGCAGAAGCTGGTCATGTTTTCGTTGCATGCCATGTACTCCCAAAACACCTAATTGTAACTTCTGTAGTGATGAAAGTTGCAGGGGGGCTAGATGATTTTTAAAATATTGCATAGAGGATGAATGTTCTGTGCCTTGTAGCATGGCACAAAGGTGGATTGGAGGCTTTTGAGGTTCAGTGTTCAGTGTCTGTCCTGGACAGAGGCAGAGTAATTTGCCTCTTCTCATGCATAATTTCTTCCTGGAGTATCCTCTGTGTGAATTAGTCAGCTATCTCTGCTTAGGTTGCTTTAACGATGGAATTAACTACAACTAGAAAGGAATCTAAGTATCATAACTGAAGTATGGGTTATGCAGAAACCTGGGTCTATATGAAGTAAGGAGCAGGTTAGACTGCTAGGTTAGCCAGAGGGAGGACTAAATGGCATATCAGAACCAATACGACCATTTAATTAATTTCCCTCTTTTTCTACTTCATATCTTTAATCTTGATGCCAAAAAAGAGATACACAAATCTCTAAACTCTTAACAAGGTATTATTCACATTATGCCTCTCTCTTGACCTCTTGTCTTCCATCCACTGACTTCTTTCTAAATCTCTGACAGTATGCTGAGGAGTCATTGTATTTATTGGGGTCCAGTAATGCATTACATACCATGCATTCCTCCAAGTGATGTGCTTCTAATTATTCCCCTGGGGATTATTCAAGCAATACTGATGCTGGGAATATACATTATGACTGTTCAGGTTAATGGCCCAGTGATTCATTACACATTCTTGGAAAGTAATTGATTGTATTAATTGTTCACTGAATAGCATGAACCACAGCTGCTGCATAGCTCTCCCAGCACTGGCCCAGAGCTTCTGCCGTGGCAGCATCAACTGGGTGAATTGCTGCCAGCTGTTGTGCTGTAGCAATTGGACCTCCTTCTACCTTGCCCAAGGCTGAGATCTGCTGCCATTGTCACTCTCTGACTCCAATTCCTTCAGGAGATCTGTGATAGCATCTCTGAGTGGAATTGGTGCTGAGGCATGGGGAGTGATGTTGAGCTGGGAGCGTGGAAGGTTACCTGCTCTCTGGCACTGGCCAGTACTAGGTTACTCAATAGTCTCATTCAGTGCAGTTGAAAATAGGGTGTTTTGCAAAACTCTGTTATACTCAGAACAGCAAATACCTTGGTGAAAGTCATATTGCTCAGAGAGAATGCAGCTGTGATTTGAAGAGTCTCACAACTGCTGAAGGTGAAGACTAAATGGCCTGCAATAGTGCGAGATAAAGCAGAACGACAGGGTCTAATATGACCAGCTCTTATGTCACATACCCCATTTTTCATATGGTAGTGTTCCCCTTGCCTTTGCTGCAATGACCCAAGGAAGACAAACAACAACAATGAAGCTCCTGTTACACCTGAGATTTAAAGCAGCCTGGTAGCCTGTGCAAGCTAGTAGTGTTCCTGTCCTCCCCTGCATCCACTCTGCTCTGCAGCCTGAGACAAGACACCTGTCCTCTGGGTTTGGCTTTGGGTTTAACCAGAAACCTCAAACCTGTGGGCTACTGCAGCACCTTCCAGTCTGAGGTTCTAGTTTTCTCTGGTCAAAGCTTTGTAGGTATCCTCTTCCTACTCTGGCAGCACAAAAGCTGACATTTACACTGAGGGGTACCAGACTCTCATTCCCTTCCAGGGTGACTCATCCCAGCTTCTTCGTGGGCTGCTGGGGCCTCCCTGTCCTGTGTAGCTCTGAGAGCTCATCCTCACAGGTCAGAGAGATTTTCTAGAGTAGAACTGACACTGAAATATATGCCTGACATTGTATGGAAAGATCTGCTTGAGATCTGCAGGAATTGCTGCGTACTGGTGACAGAAGGAAGGCTGCCTTGTGGAATTAGCTCACCATAGAATTCTTTATCACAGAACAAAAACTAAAAATTCCCCTGCATAGGGAGCAAAACCTGGTTCTTTGTTTCATGTTGCTCTGAGCTTGTGGAGGGCATTGCTTGGGCAGGAGTAGCTGTGCTTACAAATGATCTTTCCAAGATGAATTCACATGGCATGGCACACCTGAGATGGAAATGTCACCTGCCACCAAAAACAGGCTGTCACAGAGGGGCACAGAGTTAGTACTGAAGAGACCAGTACAGTCAGCACCAGGCTCTATCTGCAGGGGGAAAAAGTGTGCCAACAAAATAAATATGTATTGAAGTAAAAGCAATGCAAGACACTGGTGCAAACCTCAATGATGATGATGCATCTCACTATGGCAGTTGTGATTATGATCCTTACACTGTCTGTAAACATAGAAAAACATAGAATCTATATCAGGCAATCTTATTTCTGATAATTTTAGAGGTCAGACCAGAGAAATTTGGCAATTTGTAATTACGGTAACAAATTGTAGAAGACTTGGTGATAAGGAGTTGAAAGTGTCATAGAGAGTAAACTTTTGTAATTATAGTTTGTTTAAGTACTTCCTTAGAGATTTCATCACTGTAATTTACTCTTGCTCAGAATGTTATCTTTGTGAGGAGTCCTGGTGATTGATTACTTGGTGACTGAGCAGTCAAATGGGGAATAGTTGTATAACTTCTTACAGAGAATCCCTAAATCTACCAAATTCCTGACAGGACAATCCTCCAGATATTCTGTACCTGGTCCAACCTTTATCTGGCATATATATGTGTGTGTGCATGTGTGTGTGTGTATTGTTATATCCACTTATGAAATCTGCACACCTTATAGAGAACATTGGCCAAATATTTAAACACTGCTTTGCTACACACATAAGGAAAGCAATCTATTAAAAAATACAAAAGCAAATGCAAATCAGGACAGCTGCTCTTGTCTTAAGAGTCCCTCTAGGGACCTGTTTGGGGTGTGGAGGAGCTGAACTCTTCATTGGTTGCGGGTGAACACAACACATCTGTGTGTATGTGTCAGTCTGTGGCATATGTGGAGTGATACAGTCTTTCAGGGAGATAAGGTAAGACTGGCTTTAGAGAGACATTAGGTAATAACCTCAATTAGTCTGAATTGGGAAAACAGAATATAGGTTTGCTGTATGAAAATGCAATATCACTGCCAAGAGCCAAATACCACAAAGAGCATACCTTTGTTTTCAATGATTGAAAAAAATTATTTGGTACTTTGGAATCAATAAATTTGGCTCAAAGGATGCAGCTCAAGGCAATCTTAACTAATCACTGTTTTAAAAAGCATATAAAATTCAACAAAAAGCTTTAGAAAGAGATATCTCAGACACAATATCAGTGTCAGGGAGAGTAAAACCTTCTTTGAACATCCTGCCAACTGCTAGTCACTTACTGAAGTTTTATAACATTAGCTTAGTAGTGGCAGCCTTCTGTATGTCACATCTTGTTTTATTTGCATCAGAGGCTATAATTATATTCATACAAACTTTACGTCATTTTAAAAGCTGAAAGCAGCCCCTGATTTATGCTCCCTACAAGGCAATATTTTGTCTTCTGGATGTCATATGTCATGGAGAAGAGTGAAGCTGCAATTGCTGCCATCCTTCTGCCTCCTCCAAGCATGTCTCCAGGACACTGCAGCTACATGAGGCAGGAGCAGCCCCAGCTTCTCTCACCTCCTTTGCAATGCTCACACTCAGGACAGTGGCAGAGGCCTGGGGGGGCTGGGGCAGCACTGTGACTTTTAAAGTAAGAAGAACATAGAGGACATGGGGGCATTGCAAACCCCTCTGTCCACACCTTGTCCGCTTTTGGCTGAAGAAATTACATCCTTGCTTGAGCTTCATCTTCACTTATAAAATATCTAAAATAAATTTTAGACAATAAAACTTTTCTGAAAGAGCAGACACATACCACCAGCACTCCCATTTCAAAGGCACTGGTGTGAAAAACTTTGCCACTAAACTACTGAATTTTCTAGCAGTCTCCCTGACTGCACTTCTAAAGAAATTCAGCTGCACACCCTGTCAAAATGCCATTAGCTGACTAGAAAGGTAGGGCTTTTGGCTAAAAGGCTAAAATGCAGATTTATGGCCTGTGATGGTTTTCCCTAGGGTCATTTCCCAAATTGTCATGCAGAAGGCTGGCACTGTCCCCTTATCATAGATACATGTTTCGAAAACTTTCTTCAAGTTGGTTTCGTCTCTTAAAACCCATTTTAAAAGAATTTTCAGGTGATGTCAGTTAACATGAAGCCAGCTTTCAATTGCTTAGCAATTGAGATTGTCTGAAATTGACTGGTATGTAAACAGAAAAAATAAGAAGTCTTTAGAAAAAGATTGAGCCAAATACTCACAGAAATATTTCCTATGGACAAATATTGCATGGTTTATTGTTTCTAAATGAATTGATTTTATATGTTTCTGGAGAAACAACTGGGAAAGGAAAACCTGCCCTCAGAACCATTCCAATCAGTGACAGCGTGTGGAAAAGTCAGGCTCTGTGACGTTTTGTTTGTTTTCATTTTACATCATTAACGTGGGATCAGCGTGAGCAAACACCCGTGTGGGGCCGTGGGCCAGCCCACATCTCTGCTGTGTTCACCCGTGGTCTTTGCTGAAGTCACTGCTGGTTCAATGCACGCCATGTGAGAGGAATGGCCAGAAAAGCCACATTAGCTCTGCCTGACAGGTCTCTCCTGAGGTCATGACAAGGACCTTCAGAGAGAGCAGCGCTGCATGGGCATCCCCCCCTTGGTGTTCCCAAGCCACCACTGGATCTGAATTTTCCAACACCTTCCCAGCCAAAAAAGCTTCCCTCTGAAAAATCCATTCTTGCCTACATCATGTCATTTTCCCAGCAGCTTCTGAGACCCTCCAAGGATGTGTTGAGATTTCTGAGGAAGCGTGGGTCACCGAAAGCAGCAGGAGGAGCAGGTCTCTGGAGCCAGTGCCCAGCACACGAGGCTGAGGAATTTACAGCCCTCTTAGTGCTCGCACTTTATTTCTCCCCACAGCCATGTGAGTCCTCTGCGTTGTGTCAGCAGAGGTCTCGCACACGAGAGCAGAGTGCGCTCCCGTGCCCTGCCTGCGCTTTTTCCAGGTTCCCATCCCTGCCCCGGGGCGTTTCCCCCCGGGCTGTGCGGGCAGCGGGTCCCGGGGAGCAGAGGGCACGATCCAAGCCCCGGGACAGGGCACTGCTGGCCCCCAGACCCTCCCAGGACAATATGCACTTCTGCATTGCTCATAAACAAATGTATCTAAACCACCACACTTTATATCCACTTAAAATTCTGAATGCCTTTTCATTTATCTAAAGCTTGCTGAGGTGAGTTCCTATAAGGGAAGACTTATTTCATTTCCATGAAATGTTTATATTTTCTGGGAAGTTTCTCTCTCACCTCTTTAAATTTTACTGCAGTTGGCGTGCAGCCTGTGGTAGGGTCCTCCCAAGGAAACTGGTGAGGCAGAAAGGTTCAAGAGGGACTATAAATTTCAAACTTTCTGGGCTAGAATAATTTAAGTGCACCAAGTTCTTAACCTTAAAGGATCAATACTGAGGGTTTTTTCCTTGTAGTGCTGTAAAATTCAAGAGAAAGAAAGAAAGAAAGAAAGAAAGAAAGAAAGAAAGAAAGAAAGAAAGAAAGAAAGAAAGAAAGAAAGAA
>VZUI01080256.1:0-26127 GCA_013401135.1 Cettia cetti
AAAAAAAAAAAAAAAAAAAAAAAAAAAAAAAAAAAAAACCAAACCTGCAGACCAATATATATATCAGCTGTCCATTTCTTAAATGAAGACAATTTTTGTATTAAAATTTTCTGAGAAGGTCTTTAAAGGCTGGAGCTAGAAGTAATTCACCTGTGCTTCTGTGTGAATGCCAGTGATGTGGGGCCTGTTCCAGAAGGGAACTTGGGGTCTGCACAGGCAAATCCATATTCCCTTTCACAAATTTAGCAGGTAGGACAGGAGGATTTCCTTTTCACTATACCCTGATCAAAAGAAGAGAAACTTGCCTGTCTGCTGGGGTCATCCTGGTTTATTGAGAAGAGTCAGCCTCTGGATTCTGGATTTGGTCGCTATGAGGCTGACAGGAGAAGCAGAACTGAAACTGCTGAGGAGAGGCTCCTCTTAAAACAAAAGATGTCAATGCCCTTTCAAACAAACAACACTGCATTATTTTCAGTTAGCAAGAGGTTTATGTGAGTTCCTGCTATGCAGTGGTTTCATCCTGCAGTATTCCATAGTTACTCAGGATTCACACACCCTTCATTTGCCACTGAACCAGAGGAATCACTTGCTTTATCTGGCCTGATCCCCTCTGTGCTCCCCGGCTGCTCTGGCAGCTCCTCCCCACACGCAGTACCTGGGCGGGCAGAAGTCTCTCCTGTTGTTTTCATGTCGCTCGGGATCTTATCCCACAGTCCTCACTGCACCTCCCACAGGGGCTACCAGAGCAAATGGCCATAGGATCGGCTCTCTGAGGAGGGCAGAGTATTTCCTTTATTCATCTAAACTCACTGTATTCTGTGGGGAACCTTCCCTGCTAATAAAAGCCAAAACTATGCTTTCTCAGAAATGTGAGTCAAGGACTGTAGGCACCATGCACATTGTTTGTTTGGGCTTTTTTTAAGGGTATGGGGAGGAAGGGAAGAAGTAAAGATATGACTCTTGCTAGTACTTTGTGTTCAGTCACAAGCAAACAATGAGACAATGCTAATCCCCTCTAAGCGGATTTGCTTTTTCTTGGTTCTCAGGAAAATAACTTCTACTCTGCTCCCACAAGTGCCTAAGTTCTTGAGAAATTTACTGTGCATGAGTAGCAGTAAAGAGTTTATACAACTTTAATTGGTAATACACTCAGCTGGCTTTCTGGAAAGAGCCAAAACCTGTACCCACTGGGAATTGGCAGGCAATTTCCTGATAGCTCAATGACTAGCATTTTGTAAGCATACCTGCTAAGGTAGGTTTGTCAGATGTAAGGCTGTAAACACTTCCAGAGCATAAATCTTTCAGTAGGCTTCAAAGTAGTTTGGAAAGGCTACATCTACTAATTCCTGGATTGGCTCTTACTACTGTAAGTACTGCTATTCCTCTCCTTTGCAAACCTTAATTTCAAACCCTTATTTCAAATAAGGGGATTGTTGTGACTCCTGGTGCATGTATGGGCACAGAGCACTCTCCCAGCCTAGTTATATAAATCGTTTTCTTCTCTGTGATCTGTCATCAGAAATTATTTCTCCTGAGATCCTTTAGGGAGATCACTCAGTCAGTGACAATGCAGGTGGATTACCAAGACCACCCCTGGTGTGTGTTTTTCTTCTGCCTGTACACGTACATTTCTCATGGATTAAATGTTCTTCTCTAGCAAAATGTTTTACTGCCACTTCTTACCTGTGTTTGGAGATGTCTTTTGTGACCAGCTTGAGTCCATAAGAGTCAACTGGGCAAGGTTTATTCCTCCTGATACACTTGAGGGCTTAAGCACAGGCTGCATTTTTGTTAAATAGTATAGATTGAAAATAATGCCACTCAGTCCTTACTGTTGACATTTAATAGCAAATTATTCAATTACAGCCCTCAGAGAAAGTGGCTGAGTTAATTACATTGTGATTAATCTCATGAACTTGTACACTGGGAAAACTTGTTTACTTTGTCAGGAAGCTTAGTATGAACTGAGCCATTTACTGACATTATTGAGTACTTTACAATTTTGAAGAGATTTGTATTCCTGGCTAGTGGTTTGAAAATTTCCAGTCTGCAACAGTTCATCAGAGTGCAAGTCTGTTATGGAAAGTAGGATTGGAACTACGTTTTATCACTTCGCTTTACACTTATTTTGTGATTGTGACACATATAAACATAAATGTGTTTTTATTTCAATACCTAATTTTATCTATTCCATATAAAACCATATTTATATAATATATAAATTGCTTCACCTGGGGGAATGTTAGACTTGGTTTGGGACCTGAGGTTCTTTATCAGAACCAGGAGCAATAGGGATTTCAGGGACTCAATCAAGGCTACCTCAAATTCTTCAGGGGTACCAACAGCACTCTGGCCATAGCAACAGAAGTGGTGGTAAAAAATGGCTCTTCACTGTTGCAGGTTTGCTCTTTACAAGTTGCCAAAACATGCCAAAGGGAAGATTCCCATGCTGGGACTGGAATACCTGTACATGGATGCCCTGGCTCCGCAGTGGCAGCTTGGTAAATACCTCATCAACATGACACAGGGTGCTCTGGGACAAACACTGCAGCAGCTGTATGAGACGTATGAATCCAAGGCAAGTGACATTCCATTTTTCTTAGTGTGGTTACTTGATGTGATATGCAGATGACATGAAAGCAGCCAAAATAAGCACATAAAGACAGGCTGACCGATAGATCTGCTAAAACACATAGAGGGGAGGAGCACCTTGACAGCTGGGCAGATTATTGGCAGTTTTGGCTACAATTAGGAATAATCCTCAAACTTCTAATTTCTGGTCAAGCTTTTCATATAGTTAGAGTATTGTCCATCAAAAAAAGAGTCTTTGCACAGTCTCCCTTTGGCTTATTTTCTGCAATTTATGTTGAGCAACGTCTGAAGTTGTGAATTCACAACCAAGGCCAGTGATAATTGTTACAGACACTTGTCCTAAACCCTCTTATGTTATGTGTTTCATACTCTGACTCAAATCAAATCTGGGTTTTCATTACCCCCTGAAACCACTGTGACTGCTCCAGCAGTGATATGCTGCTTGTTGATCTTCTTTTTTGCTCCCATACTCAGATACCTCACATTTGTGTGAAGTGATTGTAAAATATCATAAGATCTCCCTATAATTATTTTTTTCCCATCTATGTAGTATTGTTAGGAGTCTGGTGTGTTTTTGCATTTCTCCTGTGGGTTTGTGGTAAGGTGCAATCCATTTGTACGTAGAAGAGACTCCCAGAAGTCACTCAAATGTTGGCAGTGCAGAAAACTATCCTATCCCAGGTCTTACTGGAGCTGTAATAAACTGTTTACAAGCTCACAGTACATTGGGAGGGGAGGCATGTCCCAACTCCTTTGAAGTTCTCTATTCAGGGGAAATAAGGTGTGGCCATATGCAAATATTTTGAAAAAAAGCTTTAATTGCTTGCCCTTAGTAAGAACAGTTGTCATGTCTATTTTTACTCAGCAAGTATTTTTACCGGATCTGATTGCTAAATCAGAGAGAGGCCCAAAAAACAGAGTGTGGGACTTCTTGGCAAGCAAATGCCCACTAAACCCATGTAAACTGGCTTTGTAAGCATATTCAACCCTTGGGAAAGGGCTGCTCAGAGATTGAGAGAACTTCCACTTCATGTCAGCTGAGGCCCTAATGCTGAGTCTTCTTTGTTCTACTGTAATATCTGTGGTGCCTGTGTCAGCTGAACTGGGAGCAGGATTAGGCTCCTGATGTTCACACAGAGGAATCCTGAATTCTTTCTTCTGTTCCCAGCAGATGTTTGCTTAAATGCCTTCCTTTTACTGAATGTCATGTTTCAGAATGTGTGTTTCCCTGCAGAGGAACACCACTGCATATGCGATATACAACGATGAGATCCCTGAATCAAACTCCAAAGGGTCAAAACATGGACACACCAAAGGTACAGGGAGAGTCCCAAACTACTATTTTCTCTTTTCTAAAGCTGTGGATAGCATCTACTTGTCTGTTTGTCTATCTGCACATCTAAAATTCCTGCCTAAAGCAAAACTGAAGAGTGATTTGCATAGTGTGTGGTTTTTGTAGTTTCCTATGCTGCAGCTTCTGTTTTGGTTTTGCTACGCCTGTGCTGTGTGAAGGATCTTGGGGCTTACAGACTCTTTGTTTCAAGAGCTGAAATGAATACAGATCCTTTTAACACCATCCTGTGCCTGATGGCAAAGCAGTGCAAGAAGGGAAAGATGCCCTCAACAAGAAACCCCTCCAAACTTTCTGGCACAAGAAACTGCTGCCAAGATCATGGAAGCACTGTAGGATGTAATTACAGAAAATTGAGATTTTAAATAAGTGTAAACTTCAGTGGAGTTTAACTGTTCCCCTGGGGTAGCAGATGGAGTTTGCCCAGCCTGACGTGGAAATGAGCACATTTTGCAGGGGCTGTATTTTCAGGCTGCAGCAATGGGCACAGCTCAGGAACCATGAGGGACAATTTGGTCTGGGAAAGAAGACATGGTGTTAACAGAATCTGTTTCCCCTAACAGAGGATATTTGTGAATATTTGAAGTGAGGAAAGATGAGCAGTGTAGAGAGGGTCACAACCACTAAATTGTCGGAATTCTTGAAGACGAAATTTGAGCAGGGGAAGGGTGTGTGAAAAAATTTCTTTCAAATAAAACATGATGACAATTTGAGTTATGCAGGAAAGAATTGATGCAATTTTAATACAATATTAGTGTCTCCTATGGTCTATTAATCTACTCTACAACAGCTTACTGTAGACATTAACACATTGAAAAGTGGTATCTACAGCAGCAAAACCAAAGTAGGGCACAGCTCTATCAACTCAAGGTTTTTTCCTCCTTAATTCATTTGCAGTAACTTTTATTTTGACAGGATTTCTGCTCTTGGATAAATCACAAGGCTTCTGGGTGATTCACAGTGTGCCCCTGTTCCCTCCCATCCCTGAGGATGGTTATGGATATCCATCTACTGGGGAGTCCTTCGGACAGACAGCCATCTGTATAACCTTCAAATATGATCAGTTCACAGAAATAGGTATGAAAAGCTCCTCCCTAAGAAAGCCTTTGTCCCACCTCTCTGATTGCTTTCCTTGAGGTTTTACCTCAAAAATTCCTTGTTCTTGACCTCTTTTTGTCACATTGGGAAGCCAAGTGGGGCCTGAAAAGTGCATTCTTGGCTTTAGTTGTGTTTATCCAATGATTTCCTTTGTGAATGTGGGAAATTCACTCTTCCACTCTGTTTTCATCTCCCTGTGGGAACTATCAGAATAATAATAGTCACAAGTGCATATCAAAAGTAAACTCAGTCCATGCAAACAAAATGCTTTGGAAATATAAAGTAGGATGATTAATCATTTTTAACAGTAATAGCTCAGCAGCAGTCATCTGCAGCTCTAAATATGTAAGGCAACCACTGCTTGAGCTGGAGTAGTAGCACTGAGTCATCAGAAATATGAAGTATGGAATAAATATCACCTAGAATTTTCCCAGATACTTCTTTGCCACAGAAAAATGTCAATATTAAATATATAAAAACCCCAAAACTCAACAAAATACAGCTGCAAGATTCAGAACTATCTGGCAGTGATAACTGGTACTGGAATTCTGAGAAGGGACTATGGCAAGAATTTACAAGACATGGTCCTCAACTCTTTTCACACTGTTTTTTTACTCCTTTCTCAGTTACAAACCTCAAATCATATTAATGAAAGACACACGCTGTGCAAATTGCCAAGCTGGCCACACCTCAGAGCTATCTAACCCAGGTTCCTGTTTGTGGAAACACATCTATGCATGTGTTTAGCAGAAGAGGACAAAAAATGAGATGCATATGCTAATGCTTTTCCTGCCTCGTCCTCCCAGCTTCTGCTAATCTGTGGTTGAGGGATTTCCTGAGCCAGAAAGACTGGAATGTTTCTGATGGACTGGTCTTCCATGAACTCATCTAATAAGCCCATTTGTTCCCTTGTTGTTTATGCTATCCATGGCAAGGACTTCTACAGTTGAGCTGTGCATTGTTCAGAAAAGGAGATTTCTTCTGCAAATTCAATCCAGATGCTGAAAGTCAAGTTCTGTTCTCCCTAAAACCAAACTGGACCCTTTGGCAGCTCCTCTGTTTGCATTTGGCTTGGCAGCTGTAACTGACTGGAAACTACTCCTGTAAATAGAGACAGGTTTGGATTTACATGTGATGTCTGAGTGCTCTGTAGCTGCAGAGAGGCTTGAAGATGAGCATGGGTGGAACTGGCAGTGGACCAAGACCACCAATTAACAGTTCTGCTAGAAATAATGAGGTGTAAGTGGAAAGCCTGAGCATACTCTCCCAGCCAGCCTTTGTGCTGCAGGGCCAGTCAGAATACAAAGCAGTACACGAATTCTTGGTTGCTAAAATAAGATACTTTGACACTTCACTCATCCAGGAGATAGGCTGTGAAGATTAAGAAGGATTTAGGTTTTCTGTCCAAGAAAGAACTTTCTCTCTTGTTTGCTTTTCTTTAACCAATTTTAATTCTGCACGTGTTCATTTCTGTGGGTTTTTCTCAGACCAACAGATGCTGATTTATAATCCAGGAATCTACAGCTGTTCCATCCCTGATATCTTCCAAGCTGATCTCCCAAATCTCCAGAAACTCTGTGCAAAGTCCAGGCTGCCCTCAGTCCCCTTGCACCATCTCTCCAATCTCCAGTCAGCTCATGGGGAAACCTTTCTCCACTTTGCAAAGTCACGCATGTTCATAGATGGTAAGAGAACCTTTTGCTCTCTATAAGTTCTCAATTAGTTCTTAAAATGTGAATTAATAAATTATTTCAAAATTCATATTCTCTCTGAGGGGGAAAAAAGAAATTCAGCTTCAGAAATAAATGTAACAGAGGGCAAAGATGCTAATGTTCTCTCAGCCCCACAAAGCAAAAAGCTGTCTGGTCCGTCCTAAGGTACTCAGCAATTAGATTTTCAGGAAAATTATGTTCCATTATTCAACAGTAACAACAAAGAAGAAATAGGGAGTTTGAATCATTTGGGGTATTTTGTTATGAAGAAGACTTGCAATTTTTTTTGTCCTTTCCCTTTTTTCCTGCTGTTTGTAACAGATTTTCTAGAAGGAGAAAAAGTAGAAATGAACTTCTGAAAAAGCCAAAATAAGGGGAGGGGGCAAAATTGCCTCTGTATGACTTCATGCATTACAATGAAACAAGCACAATCTAGATTATGCTTTTCAGTCTATTCTTAAATTAAGGAATATGAATCACTGATTGCCCACACCCTGTTATTCCACAGATATCTATGTGGCCTGGATGGCTCAGGAACTGAAGACGGATTTGTTGGCTGAATCCTGGCGGCGTTCTGGTGAAAAACTTTACTCAAATTGCTCTCTTGACTACCATGTCTACAACATAAACATAATAGGGATGCCATTGAACTCCACCTTTCATTCCATCAATGATCATTCCAAATGGGCTGTTTCAAGGAAATTCAAAGATCAGTGGACATGCATTGGGGACTTGAACCGTGCTGCTGAGCAAGCCTGGAGAAGCGGTGGGTTCATCTGTACCCAGAACGAACAGATCTACCAAGCCTTCAGGCATTTGATAATCGACTATGAAAGCTGCACTTCTGCTCCCAGAGAGCTATAACCAACCATTCCTCCCAACCAGCACAGCCCTTGGTACATGGGGAGTGTAGGAAATGCCTCCCTTGAACTGTATTTTCACTCTGAAAAGCCACCCTTTTTTCCAGATGTACTAGGCTATCCCCTTGTTAGCTGTTTTCCAGAGTTTCCAGATGTGCTAGGCCATCCCCTGCTGTAGGAGCAGGTAGTGCAGGTGAAGGGCAGCTGTTCTCCTGTGGTGTGGGGCCCTCAGGGGGTGTGTGCTGGGCCCTGCTCTGCTCCCCTGGCTCTTCTCACCATCCCCAGTGGAATGGGACAGGAGGGATGCTGCTCATCCCTGTGAACACCCTGCACACATCCCTGGGCACCTTGGGATGTGGGACAGGGGCGACAACAGAAACCTCTCTCATGAGCTGCGCTGTCAGGACTGGGCAGGTAGCAAGGCATAAGTACCCCCAAATACTTCAAAATTGCCCAGGATTTCTGGCACTGTTGAGATAAATCCCAGCATTTCTTCTCAGCTTGGGCTTAATCTCTAAAAGAGCTGAAAAAACAAGATCCAGACAGGGAAATGACTAGATCTCAGGACAGGAAGGCCTCATTTTTACATGATTCATTTTTAGAGAATTTGTAAACTTTAAATTATCTGTAACCTGGGAATATTTCTAGTGCTTTTATTCATGTACAGCAATTTTATAAACAAATAAACATGTCCAAAATATGAATAAGCAAAATAAGGAGTAAATGGTCTGTTTATATTGTCCCTCTTCCATCTATATAGTTATTTATGGTTGTTTACAATGTTTTATAGCTGGCAAAGGAAAAATGGAGACAATTAGGAAAAAATATAAAAAGAAGAATATATTTCAAGAAAGATGTTATTTAACCTGCATTTTCACATTACAACAAATGTCATTGGTAATTTTCAGTATCTCCAGTCCCAGACTTAGGACCTGAAGTTTGCATGGTCTTTCTATAAAGACAAAGCTGATTTGCAAAATCCCAACACACTCTTGTGTTCAGATTTCAAAAGTGTATCTGTGTTTAATGTGTTCCTAAATATATATTTATATGCTTCTATCTCATTTTTTCCTGAACTGCTAATATAAACTTCAGTCTGAAGATCTGGCTGTCCCACTGATATTTCTGTTTTGCTGTGTTCAGTCTGTACCACTGATCCTCCATGGAAGTAGGTATAAAGGAATGCCCCACGACCACAAGAAATTACCAAAGATTTCTTACCCTTTTCACCCTGAGCAATCAGCCAAACAACAGAGTGTACAAAGGGTCAAACGAATTAATTTCAGAAAACGTGTGCATATTTCTTGAAGAGATAGAAATCATGTATATGGCCTACATAATGAAGGGAATTGTACAAGACAGAATAGGTTTCATAATTAGCCAGTCTGGATTGAAGGTAGCTCTTAGCTTGAGCCTCATGGCTCAGTGAAAATAGTTTTGTTGCTTAGATATCCTGCAAGATTTTTTTTTATTTTCTTCCCATATGACCCAATAATATTTGATAAATAATTTTATAAATAAAGTTTGATAATGTTCATTCTCTGATGCCTGTCAAATTGCTTTACATATTTCCTTCTTGTTTTGCTAGCTGTGGTCAAGCAACATCTTTTGTGGCAGTGAAAATTGCCAGTGACACAGAGCACTGCGCCATGGGATGGTAGGGCATCGCTCAGATAAGCCAAGACAAAATTAATTTCTCTTGCCTGTCTTTTCATGGCAGACACTAACCTAACCTGCCTGTCTGAGCTCTTGTATCTTGCCCACAGCTTTGTGTAAGTACAACTTCACTGTACAGGACTGGCAAGAAATCCTCTGCTGGAGACAGTGCTGGCGAGCTCACCGTGTGTGTGTGTCAGAGAGCGCCTGGATCTGTGGCACAACCTGTATTTCTTGTAGTATTTTCAAATACTCAGCCACAGCATCTGAGTCGCAGGGTTCAATAGCAAAGCTCTGTCCCACTGGTTGTCAAAAGAGTGTTGCCAGCCTCCCGCTCCCCAGGCCAGAAGTCACCAGTGTATCACTTGAAATAAGTGCTGATTGCTGTTCTTAATTATTTGGTCAATTAATAGCTGTCATAAAGTTTTACAAGACTACTTAAACATTCCTCTTTCATTATACCCAAGACTGGTTGCCTCCATTTTAGCTGTAACTGAGGAGACATGAAGAGCAGAGGGAAGATGCAGAGGAACAGCTGTACCATACTACAAGCACCTCAGCAGCCTGGCTGTGCACACACTCATTTCAGGGGTGTAGCAATAAAAAGGCTGCAGATCTGGTTCTCTCATTATTTTGACTGTAAACAGCTTCAATTCAGTTTTGCTTTTGTTGTGTAACTTCTGTATTTGCATATCCTTGTAGTTCTGCTACAAGTTACGAAACATGGGCAGACTGTTTCCCAAAAGAGACTAATAATCAACAAAATAAACTGTATATATTTTAAAGGGTTTGTAACTCTAAGGCTTTCTTTGAAAATGCAAGACCATAAGCCACTTACTCAACCTCATGTGCCCTCACAGCATGCCCTGTGTGAAATCAATTTTATATATATATATTAATAAAGTTTTTAAATTTAAAATATGCTGTTCTATTTCAAGATGCCAAACACTCAAGAAATATCTTCCTGTCCCAGTGATTCTGTGCTGCCTCTGCTGCTCACTGCGACCCCTTTGACTGGACAGACTGGTTCCTGCAAAAGGGGACATGTGGTGTGGCCCCTCTGCAGTTTCAGGGGGACCTGCTCAGCAAAACTGACCCTGCAGAAGAGCCCAAACACTGGACCCTGGTGTGGAGAGGAAGAAAGCTGCTGTTTTGTGTGGAAACCTGGAGTCTCTTCTCAGCATGCAGGTTTGGCTATTCTGACCCTTGGGCTCTGTTCTAGTTAGACTAAATGAGAACATTTATTATACATGAAAATTGTTTGCTGAGGGAGTAGGAGAGGCCAAAAGCAAACATTATTAATCCACTAAACATTACTGTACTGCAGCCAAGTTTGTAACAAACACAGCAGTAGGGATGGTTGTTTGGTATAAATTGCCTTGTAATCATTTCCACACACCAAGGCTCGCTCCCAGCACACCTGACATGCTCGTGGGGCGCAGGAAATGCAGATACAGCCTCTGCAAATCAAATCCCCCACACCAGGGCGTCTCCTGCCCTCCCCACTGCCACCCCAGAGCAAGGGCAGGACTCTGCCTCCCTGACACTGCTCAAAAAGCCTGGCTGGTTCTTCTGTAAACCCCTGTATCCCTGAGGATGCTTCCCTAATGCTGGTAATTGTGTGTCAGTAGGGCAGTGGTTTGCTGTGTTGGAACAGTGCAATTTTACACAAAATTAATACAAGAAGTCAAAGGATTAGACATTGAAGAGAAACTAAAAACATAAAAAACCCCTGGAGGCTTAAAAATTTAAACTGTGAAGTTTAATTCCAGCTGGGCAATTACAACATGGAAAATAGGCAGAGGCATGGCAGCCTGAGCCCACTTCACAGGGCAGCCTTTGTGGTGGAATTGCTTCTGGTGTCTCCACAGCAACTGAACATACCCTGAGCTCTCCTGGTGGGAGTGATGAGCAGTGTATTGGAGAATTTCTCAAGGACTCTGGGGCTCCCTGCCAGCTGCCTGCCAGCAAGTCAAAGGAAGCTTTGGGAGCAATTTCTCAGAGCTGGGAACCCTCTTCAAGGCATGCTAACATAGCATGGTGCTTTGTCTTGTCACAGGGGTCTGCAGGCATACTTCTGACTAATGAAATGCTCAATAACATCATTGTGAGAATTTTTTTTTAATGTATCAAAGCATCCTTGGCGTTATTAGCATAGCCACATAATTATCCACAGAGAAACTTACACCCATTTGTTAACGCCCATAAATTATTGTGCAGATTTCTTTTATACCTTTATTTTCAGTTTCTGGGAAGGATACATCACTGGGTACTTAATATAGTAATTGCTTCAGAACATGTAAGCTGCCCATGCCTGCAGTAAAATGTTCAGGAGACAGAGTGGTGCTGGCAGCATCATCTGAAAGATCAGTAAGCCAAAGCCTAACTGTGCTCAGGGTGTGATGCAAGAATATGACACACCTCTCTAATTTCTCAGGAGATTTCTTAAAAAGACAGGAATTAAAAAAATGAGAATGGAGATGAACAAAATTGTGTTAAGCTAAGTGCAAGAAAAAACTGTTTGTAGCAGGGAAAAAATTCTTCATAGTAAAAGGCAGAGAGCCTGATCTGAAATTCCAAGCTAGGATAGCTGTATCAGTGTATTCTAGATATCCTGAAACTCTGAGTTGCTAGCCATATGTGTTACATGTCTGACACTTTTTTATTTAGACTGCAGATACCAGATTATAGATCTAATCTTCTGAATTTTCTCATAATTCTCACAAATTTGGCATGAATGCAGTAAAAGAAGTTGTGTTTGAACCAAGAAAGCAGTTGTAGAACTTTTACATCTTGGATTTAGACAGCATAATATAATTTTTTAATGCAGAGCCATTATCTATGTTTATCTTTATGGTCTTTACATGATTTATCCCAGTATTGAGCGTATGCTATCCTATACTTATATGATATGTTCATTTTACTAAAACTGTTAGCTACAAAACATTAGGACTTGAAAAATATATCTTGCTTTTTATGAAGAGCTGTGTTACACTTTTGCTCAAGTTATTTTAGTAAGTCCTTTTGATTATTTTTTTTCATTTGCATTTGCTTGACATCTCTACACAAGGTATCTGCTGACTATTCTGGTTCTCTGTAAGAGGGCTAAAAGTAAGGAACATTCTTCCCCTCCTTTGATCACTTTGCAGCCTGGGAACTGCAAACTGATGTTCAAATATTCAAAGCTTACAGGAGCAGAGCATAGTATTTAATGCTGCATGCTGGAGTGCTGGCAATTGCTACAAGTGGTTCATTGTAGTACAGTAGTTACCAGCATTGCCTCATCTATTAATCACAGAAATGTTGCATGCAAAATAGCCAGAGAGTTGTGCATCATAATACAGTAATCCAAAAATCTGTCTTCACATGTATTAGTGCCCGCAAATTAAGGTTATCACATTATAGCACTGCATGGCTTCTCCATTACATTCCAAAACCTGCCAAAAGCTCACTAAAAGCTATGTCACTGAGTGTTTTCTTTTTGTTGCTTACTTATGACTTTCTAAAGAGGGAGAGTATTTAGCTCCAGGGCGCTTTTGTGTCTGCCATTTTCCAGGGTTCTTTTTTTGGGCTAATGTTCTGTCAGCCAAATATCAATATTTCTCTTGCTATAGTGCAGTTTAAAAATGTATTTTTGCACTAGTAGGAACATGGTAAGCACCACTGTCCTCCACTTCAGGAGGACAATTTCAGGAACTCTTCCCTTCCCTTCCCTGCTCTGAACACTTCTCCATTTCACATCCTGACCTTGTAAATCCCAGGCACTGTGCAAGGAAAATCTCATCTTTTAACCTCTTGCTTTCTAACTACTCTGAATATTTTTTTCAGGAAAGTCAAGGTGAGAATGAAGGAACTGAAAATTTTTCATAGAATATTTTGCAAAGAAAGAACCACCTGGCAGCAGATAGGGACAGTTTGTGCAGTTGTATTCCCAGTTGCTCACCAACCTGCCAACCTGGGAAGAAACAGAGAAATAGGAGCAAAAATAGTCTGAAGGAGAAAAGAAGAAGAGAAGACAACTGAAGATAAGCAAGGGAAGAGCAGAAGGAACATTATAATGGTCAACACCAAGGGAGTCACAGACCTTGAGTGTGGTGACAGAGAAACTTGTGAAGTTAGCAGTGCAAAAATCTATTTAACAGGATGTTTCCTTTACTATGACAGTTACCTAACATTTACTTGTTTTCCAGGTACAGTCTCCACAGGCTACAATACAAAGATAAAAGCAAAAGGCATAAACTGAAGTGACTTAGCTAAGTGGTAAAAAAACACTGCACAAACCAACACCTGAGAAAGTCATTACCTCTTTGTTTCCAAACCTACAAGAGGAGGGGTAAGATAAAGTCAAATGCATTAAACAGGTAAAAGTAGGAGGGAGAAATTCATAAGCTAGGCTAACCAGTTTGAACCATACATATTTGAACAACATGCTAAACCATTTTTTAAAAAGAAGGAAGCTACTATTAAGGCTCACAGCCAATGTACAAATACAATAAAAACAAGAGATGCAAAACATTCCCAAGAGTAACTGCAGATCATTTCATTACAGCTGGTGACACTAAAGTGAGCTGCAGTCATTCTTGTAGCATTGAGAGTACTGCAGGCAAAAAGAAGAAAACACAAATACAAAAGAAAGTAAAAAGAACATACATAAGGATTAGCAAACTGATGCCTTTAAAACTTTGCTCCTGGAATCATTATTATTATGGTATATTGTACAACACATATGGCCTTTTATAGTCAGGTTAAAAATCAAGCTTTGCTTAGAAACCTCCCCAGTTTTATGGTTTTTTCAGTTTCATCTCTGATCCTACTTTGCTCTCCTGCACTAAACAAACCATCAGTGGTCTAATGTAGCAGTTTCTCACTGCACTGAGTCAAAATCAGCAATCATTCCTGGGTATTACTTACTGTCACTTGGCTCATAGTGGCTGTTTTATCACCTCCTGGTCTCGGATCCCACAGAGGAATAATGGCAGTATAGAAGCTGAAGCCCTATAAAAAGTGTCATCTTAATATCAGAGGAGGAGCTAGGCATAAGGGGTTGGCTTCACAAATGTAAATATTTCATAATTTATTTAGCAACATGGCTTTTCTTTTTCCTCCAGGCAAAAGCTTTAATAAAGGAATACGTCTACTGCAACAAAGGAAACAACAGCAAGAAACAGAGACAAGGACACGTCCTAACCCCATTAATATCACCGGGAATTTGCCTTCATCTTCAGTGGGAACAGAACTTCAAAGACATGGGAATCACCCATAAAACCTGAAGGGTAAAATCTGAACCTTCCATAGTCTCTGACACAAACTGTGTTTGAGGGTGGCAGGGTAGTCCCAACACAATGAAAATGTCCCCAGCAGGAGTTGCATGACCTTGGCCTGACCGTGACCTTGTCCCTGGCACTGGCAGGGTGGTGTCAGGACAGGCCTCATGCCTTGACAGAAGAGCCTCTCTGAGGCTGGGCACAGATGAGCCTTCTGTCTCTCTTTGTTCATGGCTGTACTTTCAGTGCCCAAATCAGGAAGAAGTGATATCCCCACCTTTACAGGTACATTTTTTATATCTCAGTAGCTTAAGATATTCTTTCAAAGCCTGTATCTGGCAGAATGAAAGTTCTACCTCCTTAGTCCTGATTTGTGTTAGAACTGAGTAGTAAGGATATAACAAATAGTTTCTTCTCTAGGAAGATTTAAGATCTCTCATGAAGACTAAGAACGTATTTTAGGTGCGCACAGCCTGCTAAATGCTGGGAATATGGGAAAACAGGGATGAGGAAACTCATTCCTGGGCATATCTGCAGGTCTTGTTTTTGGGACTCGCGCCATACAGCAAATACAAATTCAAAGAACAGAGGTACTAACAGCAGAATTAGTTTTCCTGTTCTTCCTTTGGATGGAGCACTCCTTGTACTTCTTTCATTCTTGGGAATGCATAATATGAAATAGTATCAAGTCGCTGGATGAAAATGTGTATAATGTATAACCTGGAGAGGTTGCTAGACTTTTGATGAGTTGATTTGCTCCTCATAGTCCTATTTTAGCTCTGTGAGAAAAAGTCCCCTTCTGTCCTTCATTATTTACTGGTCACCAAAATAAATATGACAACATAGACTCTTTCAAATAAACCAGATTCCAAAGAACAGCAGTAAAATGTTCCATGGGAGGGTGTACCCTAAGTAATCTCCATTGATTTCTAATTATATTTCATATGTTTCCTATGGTGTCTGCACCTCCAGACCATTGCAGCTGTATCAGGACAGCAATGGCAAGCACCTTCAGAAAAGCTGTGTTTAACATGTGTTTGTATGTCTGTGTTCTATACAGCAGTGATTTTCTGTTGCTAGGTGTAAAAATTTCCATGGATAACCTTTAATAAAGCCACCAATATGACTACAAAAAACAAGTTCATACATGTTTTCCATACATTAAATTTCTTAAGGAATTCTAAGCCTCTCTTGGAAAACTATAAGAATATTTCAAATCCTCTGTTTTTTACAAGTCAGACCCATATTGTATGCCAAAATATACAGCTGGGGCTTTTTGAAAGAGCAAGCACTGCTCAGGACCCTGCAGGTACAGAGAACTTGGGCTTTCATTACTTTTTGTAATAAAATGTTGTATTTCTTTAATACTAAATTCCTCTGGTTTTCAGTGCCCTCATTGTTAAAAACCAGCCTGTACGTAATCAGCCTAAAAAAGGAGGAGTGGAGCATGTGGTTTGGCTGCTTTGAAAATCATATAATAATGCTATTTGAGTCTGTGGGTTTAGCTTGGCACTCCAACTGAAATGACTGCCAGCTAGATAGATAGTACAGGAAAGGTGAAACACTGTATTTCAGATAAGAAATTTATCTGTATTTCATGGTCCCTGTCTTCTCTGGGAATATGAGCCCAGCACTTTGTGGGATCAAGTGACACTCCTAAAGATAAAACACTTGAGCACAACTGGTCTGATTGGCTTAGTTAGACCAGTGTGGTAAAGGCAAAGTGAAACTGAGCAGCTTTGTGGCCCTTACCACTTTTACCATAAACAAGGTGTCTTTCCTAAGCAAGGGAATTTTCAAGGGCTACAGCATTTGAAGTAAGTCCAGTTTAATTTAAATGTAGCACTGCATAAAGCATTACAATAAGATGAATAGAGCAAAAATTAGAAGAGCCGAACTCTAAACAAATTTATGAGTGCACTGTAGAAATTAATATATCTATTTGTGCAAAGTATCCAGTAGAAGAGAAATATGTTTCATCCAAAAGGATGAAGGTGTGGCTACTGCAGTGTACCAAGGAGATTAAAAAAAATTCCTGTTGCTGTGTTGTGTTTGAAGTAATAATTAGAGTCTGGCGTCAGGTTTAAATGATAACTATTACTTTCTTCACACAGATTTCCTAAGCTTGAGAGACCAGTTTTCAAAAGCTCTCTAGCAAAGTTATTATCTTACCAGCATTACTTTGTCAGAAGAAGCTGAAAAAGGTTCATCAGAAACACTGAGGGTGAGTCTGGTTCTTTCAGTATCTTCTCAGGGATTGCCTTCAAAAATGAAAGTCAGCCTTTCTGACAGTAATCTCTAATTACAACTGAAAATTATGCAGTTGGCGAATTCTCAACAGTCTTGGAAATTTGACCTAATACATTCAAAGGCACAAGTCTTTTAAGTATTTCACACATCAACAGTTAGCCAATACTCTCAATTAGAATACATGCTTTTGTTCCTAAAGAAAACCACCCATGCTATTTATTTCGCTGCTGATACAGGTTGGTGTCTGTTAGTGCTTGGAATTTCCTGATTTGGATATTCCAAAAGGAGTACTTCAGATTCCTATAGCACCCTGTCCCAGAGAGCTTAATACTGAAAAGGGTTCCAGTAAGTCTTGTACATGGATGTATGAACACACTATATATAGAGAGAAATTTATACCTGCAGAGCTCTGGTATTGTGAAATAAAACACTCAAAAGTGTTTAGCCCCCTGAAGTATGATGGCTTTCACATTTGATCTAGGGTATGTAGGAGTGGTACAGATGTATGCCTATGGGTGGAAAGATAAAAAGTGTTTTATATTGACAGACTCAAACCATTCATTTCCTTCCTTCTGTGGGTGCCCTTCCAGTACATTACAGCATTTCTGCTGCTAAACAATTTTTCTGAGTTTGATCTATTATTAGTCACAAGATTATCTCAGCTTCATATTAAGCCTTTACCTAGGCTTAGTTACAGGGGTTTTTCTCAAAACCTGGTGAAATGCTTTTCACCCTCAGTACGTAGTTTGGTTTCTGCACAGTGTGCTAGTGGAGGATACGTAATGGACATATGCAATGTCTTTTCCAGATCGCAGTAGGTGTAAGCCTGGTTTGGGACTACACTGGAACTTCCAGTAGCATTGACATTTTAGGTAGTGGCTGTCAAAAGTTCTTGGAAAAGCAAGAAGTATTTAAAGGCCAGAGGGTTCAGGAAGCTAGCAGGAGCTTAACTGGCACCAAAACATGGCACAACAAAAAGAGTGAAGAGGGTTATGTTCTGCAGCTTGCTTTTTGAAATGAAAAAAATGGAAACAATTTATGAATGCAAACAGGAAGGGAAGAGCACTTTTCAAAGCATTTTGAACTGCAGAGTTGTGGAGTGTCTGCTTCTTCCTAAGGCAGAATAATACCTAGAAACTCAGAGGGCATGGCACTGACATCTTGCCTGAAACAGCAGAGGTATGCCTTTAAATCTCTGCCAACAGGCTTGAAAGAATGAAAGATCTTGAGCCCAAAGGAAAGAAAATCATAGTGTCCCCTAAAGGATGGGCTTCCTGATGAGAAGGTGCTAAGGACATGCTGCTCTCCATGCAAAACTGAAGGGGTGCTCAGAGAAACAACAGCATGTCCAATGGATTTGGTTAATCCTTGTCAGGGTAGCAGGATGTTCCCAGGACTACAGAGCAAAATACAGCTGGAAGAACAAGTGAGAACAAAACTTTTTTTTAAATATCAGCCTCAGCCTGGATAAAAACTTGGAAAATTATACATTTAGTTGTAAAAAAACCCAAAACCAATCTGGAATGACACGCTAAAAATCCTCAACAAAGACCTGTAAAGAGACTACAATCATCTGAGCAGTACATTCTACTTAAGCTTTAAAAAAAGTACAACAGAATTTAGTCCTGATAAATAACTTGTGTGCAGGATATAGGGCAATTTTGTTGGGATCTCCAGCAATGCCATCACTCCATCTCTAAATGACTTTGAGGTTGGCATCATATCAACAATATCAACCCTGCAGGTTGTGTAACAAGCTAATGATGTAACACTTAAGGATGAAGGTGGAGGTGCTGGTAGAAGTTCAAAGTCCCACCACACACATATAGTAAGAATAAGCTGAGATTATGTGAGGCTGCAGACAAACATGAAACATTAAAAATACTGTTTATGAAAAACAGACCCAACTAAACTGAATTTATATAAACTATCTAATTAACAGATTAGAAAGCCTGATATGATCTGGGTCATCTTCTAGTCTTGACTTCTGGCATAATGGAGAGCAGATTTTCCTGGACTCATCCCTGTTTGAACTAGATTGTATCATCTCAAGGGGGACAGATATATCTTGATATAAATATCAAGAGAAAATTTACCATAATTCTTGGTAACCCTCTCAATGATTAATTATGGGTAACTATAAATTAAGATTGCAGATCTTGGATCTTTGCCTGCCTGAGCTAAGGCATGGATTTTTAAATGAATATTTACACCATAGAATGGGCCCCCATTAACTTTCTCTTTGATAAACTAAATAGGTGGAACTCCTTGAGCCTCACATTAGAAGGAGAGTATCCTTTAATCATGTCTCATCTCAGTTCCAAGAAATCCTTCTATTTTCCATCACTCTTTTGAATTTAGGATCCCAAACAACATTCCACCTTTCCTTGCATCGGTACCAGATACAGGTGAAGCATAAACCTCTTTATCCTTTCTCAATATTTACTTGCTTGGGCAATCAAGAGCTACTTTCCATATTCTTGTCACGATGTCAGAGAAATAGCAATTGTGATCTGATAGAATTCCTTTTCAGTGACTTTGCTTAACAGCAGGCTTCCTATGAGATTTGCTGGGCCCTTGTTCTTTCTGGAATATATGTTCTGCTTCTTTATTTGTATGAGGCAAAAATGCTTTCACAGTGATTTAGTAGAAGAATAAGGTTCTAAGGGATGTATCAGGGGTTACCACAAAGTATTTGTGAAGAAGGAAACTGAGGACAGGATCTCCTGAATCCCATAGTGGCTCTGCAGTACATTTCCATGTGAGACTGAATGACAGAGGCCATGGCCAGATGCATTTTCAGCTGATGGATACAATCCTGGGATTGGATTGAATGCTGCCATTTCTTTCCAGATATATCTAAAAGTCACCTGGTGAAATAAAAAACAGGGTTTGAACCATTGAGCCAAACTCTCTCCTGCCAAAGGTAACCAAGTCGTGCCTTCTCTTTCATAAATAATTCCATGCAAGCTTAGGAAATAAAGTATTTTTTCCACAAGGGAGGAAAATATGATCAATTTGGAAATACAGACAAAGGAAATATTATTGTAGCTAATTCTTCCTTGTCAATTTCCATGAAACTTTTACTAAAATGTGCTTTTAATTCTATCCTCTGTCTCCTACTGAATAGAACAGAATTGTCTCCAGTGTCAGTCTGTGTTGGGTAAAGCACCAAATTTGTTGAACCATGCAGACCAAGCAGAAGAGATGCTGTGATAAAAGGTTCAATGTAAGACCAGATTTCATGATGAATTTCATTTCTTTGTTCAGTCAAACCCTGTGCACCAGTCAGGAAACTCTGACAAGCTTCCACTGAAATAATACAAAAGAGCTGAAATCTAGGCCACAGCTAGAAATAATTCTTAGGAAGCTCTCTGGATTTCCTGGAGGGCAAGGTGTGGCTTTGTGTGTGGGAGGTAAACGCCAGTGTTTTTCTGTTACCAGTAATTATGTGCAGCTTGAGTTTCAGCAATAAGAGCTACATACGTATGCTGGAAAAAAAAAGAGTTTATCTGGCACTGGGATTATATGTTACATCTTACATTGCTTGTTATCTTTGCTACTTTGTGATTAGCACTTTTAAATGTCCAAAAGCATGCTCATATTTTATCAACACATAAGAAAAAAATACAGTTACTGAGAGTTTGTAACATAAAAGAGAAAAAAATCTTTGGAACTACTTCTTGTACTGCACTAGCATTTGTTTTTATTAGCTTCAGTAATTCTGCTTTTGATGTTGTTTATGATCACTGCCAAATACAGAATATGCTTTCCAGAAAGTTCTCCTGAGTTGAATACCCAACATCGAAATATCATCGAAATATCTTAAACGATTTGCTAAACCAATAAAGAAAGAAAATCTAATCAGTGGAAAGGGGCTTGGTAGCTTAAATAGAAGAGATACTGCAATTCTAATGACTATTCATCAAAACATAGCAATATAAACAGGAAAAAACCCACAACTTTAATGATCTAAAATGTAGCCTGATAAATTATTTTAAAAGTCCATTCATTGCCGTGTCTAACCCCATACCATATGAATACTATGGAAGATATTCTAAATTTCTTATAAAACATTTGAAGGGCTTTCTTACTTCATTTTAAGGTTTCATACCATCATAGGTTTTCAGGCCAGAAGAAAGCACCACAAGTCTCCAGCCTGACCTTTGGCATGGCACAGGTGATAATTAGATTGAGGAATGTGTCCTTTGGGAAAAAAAATCCACCACCTTGATTTAAAGATTTCACGTGAAAATAAATACTTCACAGGTCTATCTATCCATTTTTTTTCCCCAGGGCTTAGTTAATCCAAGAGATTTCTGTTTGTTTTGACTTTGGTTTTTATTCAAAAAATATCTCTTGACTCTGTTTTCAAACATAGTATCTCTTAAAAGATTTGTCTGCTAAACTGAAGATTTCTATGATTATTGTTTTTATTTATGTAATTCCAGGTGAATTAGTTCTTCCCTGGTTCATTGATGGGCTAAAGAGATGAAGTCGTTTCTGTAAAAAGGGTTTCTAGATCCCAAAGCAACCACATAGCTCTGCTTAACCATTTTCTCAGTTTTTGTCTCAGTATCAGGGGAAGACTTACTGTTCTCCAACAAAATCCCTATTGCTACAGTGCTGCCCACATTTATTCACAAGGATGGCATTTCTGTGTGCCCCTAACTGCATTTCTGTAGCACTCCTTTTAATGATGCAGCCCTCCCTCAGGTAACTAAATCACATTTTTCTTTCCTAGAAATGCTAGCCTGCACTTAACTATACTAAAATGCATATTGTTCAAGTTAGCGCACCTTACTAAAAATTCTGGGACCACTGTGGGCTAATTTCTTATCATGTATCACTTTACAACTTCTGTTTCTTATGCAAGTATTATCTTATAAAATAACTAGTATCTGTCACTAGCTATTTATAAATACTTCTCACTTAGTAATAATGCCAAGTAAAAAGGGATCCTGACTATTTTTCTCAATTTAAAATGTAAACTATATACTAAGAGCCAAGTGTAATATAGCCAGACACTAAAATGTATTAAAATAGAGGAATATTTAAGCAATATTTTGCTTATTCTTGATAAAATGTGCATTGATACCATGGAGTTAAGAGAAATCTTCAAGGGGAAGGGGACAGTCTCACTTGATACCTTTTACTTTGTAACAAAATAATTACCTTATTTCTGTAGTAGTACCTACAAATTATGTTGCAATAATTTTGAACAAGCAGAAAATTCTTCTCTATCTGTGGGCAAACTGCATGCAGAAAAAGAAGCAAAATTTTTGGCTATACCAAGTTCAATTTATTTAAGCAAAACTATTCCACTACTGCACAAATACACCTTAAAATAACAGGAATTTAACAAATTAAATGAAAACACAAGGTAGCATATTCTGAAAAATATCTGCCTAGAAATGAGTCATACTCTAATCTTGGACAAACTTCTTTTTCCATACATGATGGAGTGTTTTATTAAGGCAGCCCAAGGTATGTGTAATTGCTCCAGCAGAAAGATACAAGCATCACTTTCTACAAAGAGAACCACACCTCCCAAGAAGCACAAGTTTCTCTACATACCCACAAGGCTGATGAAATGCTGCCATTATCTTCCCTTTTACAGGATAATTCTTTAGAAAAGGGTAGAGATCTCCAGAAGCAGCACAATGAATTCAGCAAAATACAAGGATGGAAACAGTAGATGCTTCTTCAGTACTTTGCCATGGGTAAACTTCTCAAGAAATACAACTTTATTGTACATAGGATTTCTATTTGGAGAAGTATTTCAGTTAGCAACCTCCGTGATTTTTTTTTCAGCTAATATACAAGCATGCTTTATCTAGTAGTTATAATCTACTAACCAGAAGTGCTGACACACTTGTAGTAAATCCAACACCCAGTACTAGCCAGGCTGATCTGTCCAGATTAAGATAATGGCCAGCTATGCCATCTTGATAAGTCCCGTTGGAAGAAATTATTATAATGTTGGTTATAACCACATGTTTACTACAGTGCTGACATCATGCATAAAGTCATTTTTTTAAACTCAAATGAGTTGAAAACTGGACACTCAAATGCAACAGACTATGGAATTTCCATTTTTTTTAAAATAATACATTTGGGTTTTTGCAAGAATTCCCTATAAAATGCCTTCTTTTTAAAATCCTCCCCTTTGCTTAATTCTTCCTTACATTATTTAAATCTTGCTCAGTCAGGCTTCCAAAAGCTTTGCTCCTTTTTCTTTCTCACATGCACATAAACACACACACATTCTGAGACGTTTGACACAGACCATCTGAACACATCAGTGCTCTTTGTGGTGTTTCAGCAGGAAGGTTGCACTATGAGCTGCTGCAGCTTCAAGAACAGGAGGAGAGAGCCAGGGAGCTACAGGTCTGAGCTACACCTCTGTTCCCAGGATGAGTCTGGAGCAAATATTGCTGGAACATTTCCTAGCACTTGAGGGACACGAAGGTGACTGAGAACAGATGGTGCAATGTGGCTTTACCTTAATGGGAAGACTGGCTCAACAGAGGAGGAAGAGCAGTGCTTGCTATTCACCTTGACTTTCAGGAGGCCTTTAGCATGGATTCCCACAGTGTCCTTACAGTCAAGTGGGTGAAATGTACAGTGAGTGGAAAAATGTACAAGGTGGATGGATGATAAAAAACCCCTGGGCTGTGCAGTGAAACGGGTGTTGATGAGCAGTGCTAACACATTAAAAGGAGGCTGGTTACTAATGGTGTTCCTCAGGGGCTCAAACAGGGGCCAAAACTCTTAATGTCCTTTCTAAGGGCATTCTCAGCATATTCAGATGTGATACTTTTTGTGGGCAGGGGTGTCAATACTGAGGAAGATAAAGCTGCTATTCAGAGGGGTCTTTGTTCTTTTTTACTATTGTTTGCTTTATTAAACTTAAGACTTTTTACACAAAAGTATGAAGTTTGTAAAGAAACTTTAAAAAGCAAGAGCACTACAGAATGAAAACTAAAAAAATTCATTTGGTCTCCTTATTTGCCCATAGTTTTTAGACACTCAGTCTGCATTCCTCATTTTCTGGGTGATGTACCTGGAATCTGGTACCTAGCATGATCCTGAGCATGCAGACATTAATTGTGAATCTAATTGAATATAATTATGGTTTGAACGCATGGTGCAAAATATTTGTAAAATGACCTTTAGGTGTCTTACACTGGGCATTCTAAATGTGTTTGATAAATTTTGTTTTGACAGACTAGTTTAATTTTCCCATCTGTATAATGGACATCATGCCTTCTTTCCAATAAGCATCTTAATGTTTGTACCCAGCTCAGGCACTCTAAAGAAGAGCAACCCAGAAAAGCATACTTTTTTTTTTTTTTTTGGTGTTGTGTTATGGGATGAAGACAGGGCATTGAGAGCATATAGAAAGATCTAGTGTTCATCCTGAAATATTGAATAATACCCAACTTTATTGTGCATGATACCCATTTTATCCATTAGAGAGATTGCCCTGGGTGACTCAAAACACTGAAATTAAAAGACTCTAGACAAGATCCACTAAGGAATGCAAGCCTGTAAGTCTCAAACAGATGATCCTGAAAAGCTACTCACACAGCTCCTGCATAGGCACCTGGTAATTTAATGTTGCTCCCCTATGAAATGCACGCCTGGAGAAACAACTCTGGGTATGCCTGAGTCTGAGAACAATGTGGAAAGAGCTAAGCAGTTTAGCATTTATTTTGTGCTTATGCCTAGGTGGATAAACAAGAGACTATTCTAGAGTGGAGGCCCCAGATGGCTTGGTACAATAATAGATACCAAGCACCATTGGCTTAGGCTCTCTATAAAACACAATTGCAGCCTTTCTCTCAGAAGATGATGGTATGGATGTCCATCTTTCATAAGACAGCATATTGTGGTGGGCCCATGCCCAACTCTTTCCTCAGCTGAAGAGAGGTGGGCTCAAAGACAGATTCTCCTGCCACAGAAGCATCTCCCACCACTCTGACTATTCCACCCTGGTGAGACCATGTTGTCCATTCTCCACTGTGCAAAAAGCCCAACAGAGCACCAGGCCAGGAGTGTAGAAGGAACCAGACTCTTCAGGCCAGAGATGAGAATGTACAGAGAGAAACTGAAGCTGGTTACAATCCATTCTCTCTATAACTTGTTCTTTGCTGTTATATTTTAAAGTAAACCAAAGGGAGTATACTGAGACCTGGCCAGTACTCAAATCTTGTTTCCTTTCAGGAGAGTGCCACAACCTAGCTATTCAATTCAGCATTTTCTGGATCTTATTCAACACACAGCAATAGCTTCAGCTGGAAGAATGAAGACATTTCTCACCTCAGAAAAACCTGCAGACTTTCACTGTTCCATTGACAGGTAAGATGATAATCTCCAGAGGCTGGAAAGTCCTATCCTTCTTTAACTTTTCAACTACCAGTTAAGCAAAGCTACTATCACTAACTTTGCTGCACATTCCTTGGTTTTAGGCAGCCCCTGGGAACACCTACCAGAGAGAAGCTGTGAGCATGAGGGGCCTGCTAAGGGTTCAGATGTGATCAAAGCTGTACAACTGCTCTGCAGTCTCAAAGCTGAGGTGCTTACAGGCACAACAAAAACAGACCTTTGGGATACCACTTCATTATCTACACGGCACTGAGAAGGGCAGGAGAACCAGCTTTAAATGCAAGAATAAGAGGAGTGCACTTGCCTCAGTTCAGGACTCTGCTGCTGCCAGTTGCCCCGCAGGCAGCTGCACAAGCACTTCAGCTGCAGCAGCCACACTGCCAGGCCCCAGCTCCTGCTCCTGTTCCCCCTCTTCACCACCACTAGAGTGTTCAGAGGGCCTAAGGATCCTGCTGAAGGTTTTGAGGGCCAGAAATGTGGACCTCCACAAATGAGAACCTCAAGCCACCTCACATCTTACTGTTTTCTTGTGATCCCATGCTCTGTGTATTTCCCCTCTCCTCACCAGTTTTAGATCCACGGCAGCAGTGATTCCAGCTCTGCAATATGGGGAATTTTGTCCTAGAGAAAAATCAGTCATCCCTCCCTTGTGCTCTACTCTGCTAACACACCAAGAATCCTTAGACCAGAGACATTGCAAACTGTGCTCAGAATCTTGTGATCCTCAAATTCCTGTTACCAATTGGTGGTTATCTCTTTTTAACAACTACCACAGGAATTTTGGCTCACTGATTCAGAGGGGAATTGCTTTGCCATGTTAAGCAGGCAATGTAACTACAGAAAAAATTAATCCATTAAAACATATAAATCAGCTTCTTGTTTTGTTTTTTCAAGTGGAAAAGGAGGGAGGCAGGGAAGGAGGGAGGGAGGGAGGGAGGGAGGGAGGGAGGGAG
>VZUI01080267.1:0-11574 GCA_013401135.1 Cettia cetti
TTTTTTTTTTTTTTTTTTTTTTTTTTTTTTTTTTTTTTTTTTTAAGCAGAAGAAGTATCCTGACATCTCAATCTTAATTATGCCGCTCTCAGTTTGTCAGACACAAATTCCTGGGAAGTTACCAGCATGTTTTTGCTCCAAACATCAAAAAGTCTTTGTTCCTCTGAGGAATTAATTCCTTGGGCAGTTCCTTGTTTTTTAAACAAAGCCACTCATTTTGGTTTTTAGTTTTTGGTTTTTTTGGGTTTTTTTTTTTGGCTGGATCTTGGCACTGGGGACCTTCCCAGGCTCCTCCAAGCGGGGCTGTCCTGCAGAAGGAGATCCAGTCCCTCTGGCTCTGTGCAGAGGGGTTTGGCTGTGGGCTGAGGCTCCTGCAGAGCCTGAGTGGGATCCTTTGTCCCAGGGAGCCCCAGCCCTGCTGTCAGGGGCTTTTGGAAGGGGTTGTTGTGTCTTTGGGCCAACTCAATAAAGGATCTTGCAGGGGAATCATCCACATTCCTGGATAATCCTGGTTCCTGCCAAACTGAGAGCAGCATAATTAAGATTTAGATGTCAGGATACTTCTGCTTAAAAAAAAAAAAGAGTAATCCATGGTTCAACTCTGGGCAATAAAGCCATTTAGTGACTGCAATGAAAGAATTCCCATCCCTGGATGGTGGCTGCTGCTGTTCAGATCAGTTCCAGAAGTTCTGGGTGAGAGCTGAGCATTTGGGATGGCAGCACCCAGATTTAAGGGGATTATGCAGCTGGAAATGCTCTCATTAACAGCCATCATTAATTAGACAGCAGAGTCCAGCCTCTGAGGAGCTGCAGGTGGACAATCCCTGCCCAGGGAAGGAGAGGATCTTTAAGGTGCTTTCCAGCCCCAAACTCCCTGGAATTCTGAGCTTTTATGACTTCCAGCACCCCGTGCACTCACTGGTCCAGGCTGACCTCACACAATGAATACACTCAACATTTTTAAACTGAGTTATCTCAAAAACCAGCATTAAATCAACTGAGAAATGACATCATCTGCCTCTGCAGGAGCATGGGACACGACCTTTCTAATCTGGATGCTGCCACTGTTGGGTTTTGCATTCACTCCTTCCTCTGGGAACCAGGAGAAAAGCAGGAAGAGCCCTCAAGAGGCTTCCAACATTCCCAACCTCAGCTATCCCAGGATCCAAAAATGAGGGCATCCCCTGCCAAGGACAAGGAATGGATGCACGCTGGATCGAGGTCTGAAAGTTTTCCCTGATTTCCTCTGAAAAATGGATTATCTCAGAGTGGGACAGGCAAATTGTGAGAGGCTCTGCAGATTCTGAGCTGCCCAAAGAGCCCAGGGGAAGCTGATGCAGCTCTGGGAGCAGGGAAGGGTTTCAGCCCTGCCCTCAGCATCTCTGGGCTAATCCTGGGGCTGGATCACAGCCTGGGCTCCGGGGTTTAATCTCCTAAAGCCTGGATTGCTTCAGGAAAAACAAGCCCAGAGCCCAGCCCATGGGAATGGGGAGGCTTTCCCAAGGTCACACCAGGGCTCCCAGGGGATCACCCCGTGGTCTCTTGTGGCTTTAAACAGCCCCAAACCCACAGGCAGCTCCTCAGCTCTGGGGCAGGGGCAAATGAGTCCCTGGATTTTAAATAGAGCTTCTCAGATCCAAACCAGGCAAACTGAGACGACGCAGAACAGCTGAAGCACAAGATATCCTGATTGTAAGGGAGGAAAAAAAAAGATAATATCCATATTTTCATGTCTGCAGAGTCCCCATCAGTCACTTTCCCCTCAAATATTTGTTGCAAAGCACTTTCCCACAGCATCTGTGTAAAAATAAAGAATATTCATTTATCAGAGTGCATCTGAACTGTACACAGGACACAGACACACCCTGAACACCCAGCTTTGGGCATTAATTTCACCCCAGCACAAATGTTTTGTCTCTGAGTGTGGAAGGAGCCAAACTTCAGCTGCTCCCGTGCTCTGACCCTCACAGACACTCTGGTTTATTTTCCTCCCAAGGAACACTCACACACAAACCTTCTGCTGTGTCATTTTCCCCACTGGCCTCTCCATTTCCTTCACTATTTTCACTCCAAAGGGCCCTTGGGGGTTTTAAGTTCAGATAAGGAATTAATCTACACGAGCTGTCTCAGCTCCTGTCTGGAGTGAGAGGGAGTGCTGTGAGCCAGAGGAGAAATAAATCAGGGCTGCCAGTGGAGGAGCCACCTGCTCCTGAATTTACAGCACCTAACCAGATCTAGGCCGTGATTTCATTAAAAAAAAAAAAACCCAATCAAAACACCCAGACCTGCAATTCCAGTCCCCTTGGAACACCAGGAAATGTTCCCCTTTGCAGAGACACAGCTGGAAAAACAGCCTGGCCTCCCTTCACACTTGTGTAAATTTTATCAGGTTTGATGCATCTCTTCAAGGTTTTGGCAGGAAAGGTTGGGGCAGATGATCCTGGAGGTCTCCTCCAGTCTGATATCCCCTGATCCTGCAATTCCCCAGGCTGTGGTTTGGGGGAATTTTGGATTTTGCCCCCAGGGAGAGCAACACCTCCCTAACAGTGCCCAAACATGAAAAGGGGAGAAAAAAAATGAAGCTTAGCCCGAGCATCAAACAGGTTTTAAGGCTGCAGAGTGTTCCAGGTCTGGTGATCCCTGCCAGGGTTAAAGGTGCTGATGTTATTGCAAATTTGTTCTGATCTTTGGGATCCCAGCACCAACAGCCAGGCTGGAGGATCAGGATTCTCCCAAAAATACATTCAAACATCAAAAATAATCACTCCCACCCCAAAAATACATTCAAGCATCAAAAATAATCACTCCCACCCCAAAAATACATTCAAGCATCAAAAATAATCACTCCCACCCCAAAAATACATTCAAGCATCAAAAATAATCACTCCCACCCCAAAAATACATTCAAGCATCAAAAATAATCACTCCCACCCCAAAAATACATTCAAGCATCAAAAATAATCACTCCCACCCCAAAAATACATTCAAGCATCAAAAATAATCACTCCCACCCCATGGAATTGTTCCAGCACAAGAATATTTTATGAGAATAAAGGGGTTTCCACTGGTTTTTGAGGGGGCAGAAGCTGGTTTGAGTTCAGCCCAGCCTGTTGGCATCACTGCAATCCAACACACCTCAAATATTGTGGCTTTCCTTTGTTCCTTTGGACAAAGAGAACACAAAGCCACTCTTGGGGCTGTGCCCTCCCCAGGAAGGGGTTTCTACCCACAGTGCCACCAATTCTGATTTAATAACTGCACACCCCTACCAGGGCTCTGGAATCCAATTCCACAAAAGCAAGCTCTGATTTTATTTCCATTTTTACGGCCTGTGAAGATGCAATGTTTGTTTACAACACCCACACAACTGCAACTGGATTTTACCAAGTCTGTCTGTAATTACCTTTTTTCCTCGGAGCTAAAACTGCAATTTGTGCTTGGATACTTTGAGTACAAAAAAAAAAAATCTTTTCCAATGAAATTTTCAGGTAGATTTGTAAAAGCAAGACCCCACCACTCCACAAATTGGACTGCTCAGCTCATTTCCAACTTGAAAGCGTGTGGCACTTTCAAAAGAATTAATTGAATTTGCCACTGGCTTGAAATTACTGTCCCAGTTCTCACTGGGCAAAAGATCAAAGCAGGAGCAGGAAAACTTGGAAATGCCAGTGCCCAGAGCTGAGAGTGCTCTGCTGCTTGCAGATTCCAGGGGCAGGGAGGGGCAGAGAGGAGGGGTCCAGGGCTGAAACGTTTGAGCACAGGCTCCAGCTGTGCCCAGAAAGGTCCCTGAGGATTTTGGGTTTCTGTGCTGCCAGGCTCTGACCCCCAGGAAAACCCTGCACTGACCTGAGGCCGTGGAAAAGGCTCCCAAAATTGGGTGACAGCGCTGGGATTTGGGGGTGGAGTTTGGGCAGAAGTGTGTGACAGCACAGGGGGCAAAACTCAGAGTTTCAGGGTTTGGGATACAGGGATGGATATAAAGCAATAGGGAGGATTATATCTTTCTTTTTCACCTTCTTCTTCATGGCTTTGGGTGGGGTTTTGTAATTGGGTGAAAAATCCACATTGAGGACCATGGGTGTCTGGTTATTGGGCTAAAAGTAAAAACAATTTAGGTGTCACTTCTTAATTGGACAGTTTATCCTTAAAAGACCTTGTAAAGAGTTAGAAACAGAGCCATTTTCACTTTTTTAGCCAGAACGCACAGCTTGTGGGACTGTAACACAGATAAGAATTAATAAACCTCTGAGTCCAAACAGGAACTGCATCTCCTGAGCTTTAATCCCGACTCTGACAGAAGAAATGAAGATAAAACCCCCAGAATCCCCTGAGTTCAAACCTCAGTGCTGTCCCTTGCTGGCATCACCACCATCAGCACAGCCAGCACCAAAGCCAGGCTACAGCTGAGGGTTTGTCCTTTGTCAGCTCAAACCCCACCTCAATCAAAGCTGAATTTTGAATTTCACGCCAGTTCTGGATTATTCTGGTAGTTCTTCCTCTGGTATTTACCAGCACAACTGCAAATGTGTTACAGAGAGGAAAAGCAAATTAAACTCTCATGAACTGAGAAAAACTTCAATATATTGCTCAAGAAACACTGACTCTGTACTAATGTGTAACATTCTTTATCATAACATGTCATAATCTTTATCATTCAGCTGTTGTAAAGGCACACCCATTCCACCTGCAAACTTTAATTGAAAATCTACATTTTTTGCTCTTCAGCTTGCACTTTACTTGACTGGCAGGACATTTCTCTCAACTATTGCTTTTAAGGGAGAAAAAAACTATTTCTGCCAGGACATTAAAGACACAACCACGGCCAAGCTCCAAACCACGTCAGCCCAAAGCCACAAACACAATTCCCCCCTTGCTGCTGGAGCTGAGGGAATCTTGCAGCTCCAGTGCATTGAACTGCTGCTGCCTGAATGCCTGAAATCCTGCAACGCATTTGGGTGCATTTGCCAGCAAACCTGTGCTAACAAAACACAAAAAAAAATAAATACAAACAGCTTCTCGGGCTGGCAGTGCCTGGCTGCCTCCACGAAGTGATGATGCTGCAGAGTTTTAGTTGGGGCAGTGGCTAAAATGATAAAAATGTCCTCTTTTTTTGGTGCAGTACAGGCTGTTCTTCCCAGGGAGAGCTCCCTGGAGCAGAGGGGGAAGCAGAATTTAAGGGATGAATTCTCTGGTTCTGGCTCAGATGGTGTCTGGCACGTTGGCACAGACAGGGCCTGTGCTGTGGGGGGATTCTGTGCCCACTGACACTGAATTTTTGGTGCAATCCAGGTGCCCCTGGGCCTGGAAGGTGCTTAATGCCAAAAGTTCATTAAGCTGCAGGGGAGATAACGATTCCTGTGCTGTGGGGGGATTCTGTGCCCACTGACACTGAATTTTTGGTGAAATCCAGGTGCCCCTGGGCCTGGAAGGTGCTTAATGCCAAAAGTTCATTAAGCTGCAGTGGAGATAACGATTCCTGTGCTGTGGGGGGATTCTGTGCCCACTGACACTGAATTTTTTGTGCAATCCAGGTGCCCCTGGGCCTGGAAGGTGCTTAATGCCAAAAGTTCATTAAGCTGCAGTGGAGATAACGATTCCTGCTCTTGGGAAGTCTGGAACTTTGATCTTCCATGGCAATAAAACCATTTATGGCTTCGGCTCCAAAGTTCTCAGAGTGGTTCAGAATGTCACGGGCAGTTGGTTCTGGAAAAGAGCTTTTTTTTTTAATTTTTGCCTTTTTTTAAAGCTTATTTCACCTGATTCTTGCAGCACTTCCTTTCTCCTGCTCTGACAATGGGGGCTTCAAGCTGCAGAGAGATGGAGTTTGATGATCCCTTGACACCTCAGAACAATTAACCCACACTCAATCAGCAGCACAGGGCTCAGCCCCAGCTCCAGAAGCACCCAGCAGCTCTGGATGCCTCTTTAGAGCCTCCAGAAAGGGATTTAATTGTTAAAAAATGAACTGTGGGCCAGTCCCGAACACCAGGATGATGTCAGTCACAAAGTGAAGCCCCCACAAGTCACAAAACACTTGGGGAAATATTTCTTTTCAAAGTAAGAGTGAGATAAGGAACATTTATAAGTCTTGTTCATTGCAGTGAGATGCCTTTGAAGTCCACAGGATTAATTTCACAGGGAATGACTGAAGCAAAGGAGTAGAAATCACCACAAATAAGAGAAGACAGACCCTGGATAATACGGATAAAAAAAATAGAAAGGACTATGGAAGCAAAAAGCAGCACAGCCGAATTTCACATCAAATCACCGTCAGACACAGCAATAAAAATTAGGAAACGAGATCAGAAAGGAAATGTCATCTGCTGGGAAGATCCAATCCTCCAGTTCTGTCAACAATGCCAAGGTTTTGCCTTCCCCCACTGGGAATCCTGCTGGCATTGCCATCAGACAATCTTTAGCCACAAATGATAACAAGGCAGGAGAAGGAGCAGAGTGTGTGCATCCACGGGAAGGGCAGTGCTCAGCCCTGAGCAGGGAGGGGGGATTGGCTTCTCCATCCTGCTGGAGCCCCTGCAAGGAGCCAGAGCCCCAGGTCAGGACAGGAATGGTGGGGAAAAGCAAGGAGCAAGTTGAGGCAAACATGGAGTTTGCCCTGATCTGAGACAGACACAACTGCCAGCACTGTGGAGGGCTTTGATCCCAGCCTGGCTGTGCTGAGAGCTCTGCAGGTGCCTGGAATGGGGACAGGGAGCCAGGAGCTGATGGCCCAGCACCTCAGGTTTAGCATTTGTGTTTCCCAAATCCTGCACTGCTTTAGGGTATAGCTCTGAACTCCTCATCGAGTGTTATCTTTGTGTTTTGGGCAGACAAAACAATTCCTCTCTGGGCCTGAAGTTCAAGGACACTCTACAGCCTCAGGCTCCAAAAAGAATAAACAGAATAAACAGAAGTGAGGTATGGGGGAGCAAACTGGGGGGAGATTAATTCATTACCTGCAACTGGAATTGGAGGATGAATCCCTGATATGTAAATGGATCAAACTTTTAATTGTCTGAAAAAAGTGATCATTGTCCATCTTGGTGTCCTCTGGGAGGCTCTGACTGCCCAAGGTGCATTTAATAAATCCCCACTTTATTCTCTCCATCTTGTCCAGCCCCTGTTCCAGGGAGCCACTCCAGGAGTCACCACAAGCCAAACATCAGCGAGCAAAGCTGGTCCTGCAGCTCCCAGGGGTGAGGAATTGCTGCCATTCCTGAGCCCTGACACAGCCACTGGAACCAACCACCCCGTGGCACCTCACAGAGGAAGGAGCTCAAGGCTTATCTTCAAATAAAGCAGCCCAAAGCTCTGGTGCTGCCAGCCAGGATGGGTGCCAGGGGTGTGAGAGGCCACCAAAACCTGGCAGGGGAAATTCCAGGATAATCTCCCTGGTGCCTCCCCAGTCCCACCACACAAACTCTGCGGAACAGCCACACTGCCCCAAAAATCAGGGTTGAGGAATCAGGGAATGTCCTGAGCTGGACCCACTGGGATCACTGATCCAGGCCTTGGCCTGCACAGACCCCCCAAAATCCCATCCTGGGCATCCCTGGAGCGTTGTTCAAACTCTCCTGGAGCTCTGGCAGCCTCAGGTCTGTGCCTGAGGGGAGCCTGGGCAGTGCCAGCACCCTCTGGGGGAAGAACCTTTCCCAAAATCCAACCTAAACCCCCCTGGCACAGCTCCAGCCCTTCCCTCAGGGCAGTGGGATCCCCCCCAGCCCTCCCAGTGCATCCAGGTGCAGGCCACCACCTTCACCAAAATGCAGAATATTCTGCTTTTCACACCTCAGAGCTCTTCCAACCAAACCTGAGTTAACAACTCCTGATTCTGGAAGTTCAGATTTGTGTATTCACCCAACAATTGGTGCATTTTCAGCTCAGGCTGCACAAGGATGAACAAACACTTCACATCCTGTTGGTTCAGAGTCAGAGGTGCCACGAGGACCTGGTGTGGCTGATCCATCATCACTGCAGCCACCTGGAAACCTCCCTGGCCCCAAAACCAGCACTGCCACCCCTGCACTGCTCTGGAGCCAGGCAGAACTCCAGCAGAGAGGATCAAAAAAGGGATCTGGCTGCTTGTTTATAATGGATTTATTATGGATCAGAAAAAGGGATCTGGCTGCTTGTTTATAATGGATTTATTATGGATCAGAAAAAGGGATCTGGCTGCTTGTTTATTATGGATTTATTAGTGATCAGGAAAAGGATCTGTCTGTTTATAATGGATTTATTATGGATCAGGAAAGGGATCTGGCTGCTTGTTTATAATGGATTTATTATGGATCAGGAAAAGGGATCTGGCTGCTTGTTTATAATGGATTTATGACAGATCAGGAAAAGGATCTGGCTGCTTGTTTATAATGGATTTATGACAGATCAGGAAAAGGATCTGTCTGTCTGTTTATAATGGATTTATGACAGACTCATTTAGGATTCCACAGGCTCCAGGTTCTCTCACTCCATTTGCAGTCCTCAGTGCACAAAGTGAGGAACAGCTGATGAGCAATGACAGAACTGCTTTTACAACCAAGAACGATTTTACAACCCAGGTGCAGCACTTGAGTCAAAGGCAGTGCAAATCCAGGTTAGTGCCAGCAGAAAAAGAAAGGAATTACATGATTGGCTCCTTATGCTCTAAGTTAATGATTTGAAAACAAACAAATAATGAAAGTTATAAACCTTGGGAATCCATTAGGGTGTTCTCTCCCTCAGAGGAGAACTTTTTGACTGGAAAGAGACTTTGTGAAAGGATTTCTGCAAGCAGAGCTCCTTTTTAGGGACACACATGACCAGAACAGGCTATTTTGTTCAGTGTGGCCCAAAAACTGATCAGCTTCCCAAGAAGATGCTCCTTCAGAGGTGAACAAGGAGGCTCTGTCAGAGCCTGGTGCTGAGGGAGGAGATGCTGCCCCTGAGCTGCTCCAACGTTTCTGTCCCTCCCCAAACCCCATCTGTCACTTGCTGGAGAATTCAGTGCCAGGGAGAGGCTGCAGGAGCTGCAAGCTGCTTGTCTCTCACGTTTGCTCCCCTAAAACACTGCAGCTCCCCCTCCCTGCTGCTGCCACCCCAAACCCAGCCCTTTGCTGGGTGGGGAAGGGAGCCCACCCCAGCTTGAAGCAGCTCAGGACAGAAACAAACCCCAGCAAATCCCTTTGAACTCACAATGCACGGCTCTGTAAAACACAGCCCGGGCCAGAAACCCTCCTGAAGGGCAGGAATCAGACAAGGGACACTGAATCACTCTGCTGACTCCCTGGAATTCCCCACCCCACTGCCAGCACTGCCAGGGCCGTGTTTTAAATAAACCCCACAGGGGCTGGCAAAGCAGGGATCACCAGCAGCTACAGGTTGGGTGCTCTCTTGCAGAATATTTAGGGGTGGAAGGCACCTCTGAGTTCAGCAGGCAGGGTCAGCTGGAGCAGGTGAGACAGGAATCATCCAGAGGGGTTTGGGAGATTCCAGAGGAGATTCCAGGCCCTCCCTTGGAGCTGTTCCAGGGCTCTGCCACCTCCACGGCAGAAGTTCTTCCTCGTGGTGAGGTGGGATTTGTGTTTTATTTTTTGGCCATCACTGGGAAGGGTCTGGCACCGTCCTGGCCCCCTTTGGAGATGTTTATACGGATTGCTGAGCTCCCCCCTCAGTCCTTCCTTCTCTTGCTGAACAGAAGTTGTCTTTGCACTTCACGCCTGGCTGGGATTTGTCACCAGCCCACACAGCCCAGGGCATTCCCCTCCTTGCAGCCACTTCTGCTACAGTCCCTGCCCAAGACCTCCCTCTCAACCCTCCTCAACCCCTCCAAAATCACCCCAAACCCGTGAGAGCCCCTCGAGCACAGCACGGGACGCACTTGCAGATAAGAAACTCATCGAGTCTGCAAACACCAGAGTGACAAAATCACAAAGCAAGCGAGTGAAACCCTGCCTGACAAACCCTGCCTCAACCACCCTGTCACTGCCTGGGGATCAGCCTGCTCAATCCTGGCTGCAAATTAAACCCCAGAGCTGCAGCAGGACAGCGCCCTTCTCACTTGGGGGATAAAAACCACCCCACTGATCACCCACGAGTCACAAGGTGCATCCCACCACACACTTTTTGGGTGGAAACACGCAGGAAGAGGAATTTTTTCCCCTCCACCCTGCTTACTCACAGGCCAGTGCCCTTCCTGGGAGAGGAGCTGTCACAAGGAGCAGCTGGCTGTGGAAAACTCACCCCGGAAGGTAATAAATAAAAGGGAAGCCAGAGGAGTGCCTGTGATTCATCTGCTGCCCAAGGCTGTTCCGAGCCCTGCAGCAGCTCCAAGGGGCTCTCGGGAAACACCAGCACAGCCAATCACCCCGGCAGGAGATGGGTTATCTGCTTTACCCACCAAAGTTTGGAAATTACTTTGGAAATTAAATGAATTCGGGGTGCCTGCAGCGAGCTCGGCGGGCCGTGCTCACACTTCCATGGAGAAACAGCAAGAAACAAAGTTCAGGCTGTCAGCACTCCACGCCCTGCAGTTACCTGGAGGAACCAGATAAGGCTGTGAGGTGGAAAATGTCTCTGCAGCTCCTGCGAGGAGCCGAGCTGCCTCCCTGCAGAGCCACTCTGAGTGGTCAGCAGGCTCGAATTTGCTGTGAAAATCAGGCAGGGTGAGGTTTTTCACCTTCAAGCTCGCAGGCTGAGCACCCCCATGGGGGCTGGGGTGATGAACGCCTTGCAAACATTAAATTAGTGACTTTTTTTCTCACGTTGAGAGGTCCACTGCTGAGCACCAGCGGCACAGAAGTAACTCTCAGTAAAAGAAATTATCAAAAAGCTCTCTGTGTCATTAGTGGCTTCCTGCCAACTGCTCCCTGCCCAATTCTCACCACCAACCTCAAAAGTGTGGCTTTAAAACTCTCAAGCAAAGCGGAATTTTATCAGCAACACCACAGGGTTTTCTGTTCCTGTTAGAGACCAGCCAGCCAGCACTCAGCAAAATCCTTTTAAACAGAGGACAGGAGGGACGAGGTGTCAATCACAGAATCACAGAACGGTTTGGGTTGGAAGGGCCTTAAAGCTCATCCAGTTTCACTTCTGACACCTTCCACTGTCCCAGGTTGCTCCAAGCCCTGTCCCACCTGGCCTGAGACACTTCCAGCCAAGCTTTCCCCATCCCTCAGCCTAAATCAAGATTTCCAGCCCCTGGCAAAGACGTCACCCCGAGCAATTTTCCCGTGCACCTCCCTTATCCTTTTCCAACCGCATCTCCTTCCAGCCACGCCACCAGACTGCTTTTATTTTTTTTTTTTTTTTCCTGCTGTGTTAGAGCTTTTCTTTCTTTTTCTTTAGTGCAAAACACGCCAGAGAGGCAAAACGATAAAAGCCAGCCCTGAACTTTGCGGGATTCCGGGAAGCGCTGGACACAGAGCACCGCGTGATCAGCAATCCATGAACGGAGGGATGCAGGCAGCGAGCGCTGCGAGCGGCACCGAGCAGGCTGGGGCTGGGAGAGCCCCGAAAAGGGACGGGGGAGAGCCCCGAAAAGGGACGGGAGAGAGCCCCGAAAAGGGACGGGAGAGAGCCCCGAAAAGGGACGGGAGAGAGCCC
>VZUI01080271.1:0-19286 GCA_013401135.1 Cettia cetti
AGAGGAAGTTTAATTTTTTCTACAACTTATATAGATTTCTAAAAGGAAGACCAGATTGGAAGACTGAGGTTCAACCTCTTCAACTTCACTGGTCTTAGAAAGTGTCCATCAAGATTCCCTTCACAGAAAGGAATCCGAAAAACATGATAACAGTTCTGTAAACATTACTTTGTTTACATGAAATTTCTGACTCCAAGACTGAAGGCCGGAAAACAAGGCGACATCAGTCCTGAACAAAGATAATCAAGAGGAAGTAAATTCAAAATATAAGTTTTGCTAAAATAACAAAGGTCATGTGTTATGTGTGAAAAAATGCTGCATTGAACTATTTTTCTTCATCAAATGACTTTTTTAATTGCCTGTGTTTCTGCCGGCATGGGATTGGCAAGAGAATGGAAAATAAGTTCAGGTTTCTTGCTGTCATCAACACCATCTTTAGAGTCTTTATGCTTGGCTTTTCTGAACACTGCAACCACATTTAGAGCTAGGCCATCCCTAGCTGAAATGTGTATTCATGTAGTTGTTCTTTTTCTCTTTCTTTTTTTTCTTTTGGAGCAGTGTAAGTTCCCACACTAAGAATGTGAAAAGAAGCATCAGCAGGGTGGATCCATGTTTGTGCCATTGGGACCCAGTCACCTGAAGATGATTTTTAAGCACCTGAGGGATGAGGTGAAATGTTTATCCTGCTGAGGGCCACTTAGGAAGCCTTGTTGGGGCATGTGAGGTGCTCAGGGGTGCCAGAGGTGGCTCCAGGGGCCCTGCCTGGTGTCCCTGCCACCAGCAGTGCTGGGAGGGGACGTTCACTCCATCCTGAGAGCCATGTCCCCATGCCAGCGTCAAGCTGGGCTGTACCCGTGGCACTTGTCTTGCCAGAGGGGTTTTGCAGCACAGCCAACTCACTCCAGCTCTGGATTCCACCAGTTGCAGGGGGTTTAGGGATTTGTACAGGGCACTCAGCAGGAGGGGGAGATGAGCCCTTGTTGATTGTCACCAGGAACATCAGTTTGGGCCGGATAAGGATCAGGCTTGGGACAACCACTTGGAAAGCAGGACCCTTGTCAAGCAACTGGTGAGTCAAAATTCCAGACAAACCATATGAGGGGGATCTGGGCAGGCCTAGGAAGTCTGTATCAGATCATATTTGTATCCCTCCCAGTTCAATGTTCTATTTCTGACTGCAGGCAGTGCCAGTTATTTCAAAAGAGATTCAGCTGTAGAATATTGTAGTTTATCCCCAGGGAAAGCCTGGTTTTATATTTATGGCCTGTGTCTTGAACAGAAGATTTATATCAATTTGAAAAAAAGGTTGATAAACATTTAGTCTTTTGGGCAAGACACTCTCCAGCCCCTGGGGAGAAGCATTTTGACAAACCCTGATAGGGGCCTCAGACACATTTTTGAGACTCAAACCTCAGGGATATGGGAGGAGTTCATGCAAGAGCAAAATCACTTTAGGTTTCTCAGGCTTAGACTACAAATTTCCGGGAGATCCAAAATTCATGTCCATGCCATGTGAAAGAAAAGTGCCTCCTTCAGACAGCATTTGCCCCACCCGAAGCTGAGGACTGAAAACCCATCTCAGTCCCCAATGTGAGGTGCTCTGCCCTTCCCAGGGAATACCCAGCAGCATTTAGGTAGTTTGGATCACCATTCCTCTCTGCCCTGCCAAACCCCAGGTGTCCCTGTAAAGCAGCAAACCCGTCTAACCCACTGCTGGATGAACAGGGATACAGCTCAGAGGAATCTCCAAAGCTTTTCCTTCCCTCAGAAGTGCTTGGCTGTCTCAAGATTTACTGGGCTGTCAGGACAAAACAAGGCATTCAGGAGACCCTCCTGATCCCATCCTCAATCTCATTAACTTCCTGCCTTCCCGAGTGCCCCAGTGGCAGTGTGTTAACGAAGAGGTGGAATTGGTAAATGAAATTGATTACACAACTCTTTGAATGAGGCAAATTGTCCATCTCTGGAGAAAAGGTATAATTTTCTGCTGTGCATAAATCAAATGAGCGCCTCTTAAAGGCCCTGGGTAAGTGGAGAGAATTTCAAATTGGCTACAAAGTGCTGGACAAAGCATTGGCAGAAGGAAGAGCAGATACAAAAATTACCTTAGAGGATCTTCCCTATCCCCAGTTTCGTGGCTCTATGAATTTTAATTCTGAGCTGCACAATTTAATTACCACTTGCAAAGAACTGCAGAAAATTGAGCCATTTTCTGCTGTGGGCAGATCTGTCCTGTCATCTGTCAGCTCTGAGGGTGATGAATTGTTCCTGCAGAAATGTGGACATAAAATTGATCTGTGTCTTTCTGAAGGACTGGACGTTGGGGCATGAGAGCTGGAAAAAGCTGCTAGAGCTTGTCCTAAAAGCCTTGAACCCCTCTTCAATAAAACAATCTGAACTCTGCCGTGTTGCAGGACTACTCAATATCTTGTAATTTAATCATGTTAATATTTTCATATATCTGGTTTTGAATTGCTGCAGAGTAAAGGAATCAATTCCTTTACTCTCTTACTCATTTTATAGTAGCCATTTTACTAATGCAGAGCTTGGCCTTTTCCATCTTAGAGGAGAGATGTATTTCTAGGCTATTATGGGAAACAAGGAATCATTCCCTTTCTTTGTGAGATGACCTTGTCACATTAATATCACCCTTTCAACTCTCTGTAATCCTTAAAGGAGTCCTCCAAGCTTGGTGCCAGTTTTGTTCTGAATATTCTTCACATTATGTAGTTGCTCCTGAAGCTGTAATGACAGCACAGAGACAAAAAGATCTCAGTGTCTGGCCATATAAATATAAATTACGAGCCTGGGTATTCATAGTATCATAGAAAAATAGAATGGACTTTGTTAGAAGGGACCACAGGAATCATCTCTTTCCAGGCTCTCTGCAGGGACAACTTCCACTAGACTGGGAGGCTCGTTCCTAGGTCAGACAGCCTCTGGGACAGGTGTCATAATTTAACATTATGCACCCTATTCTCAGGATAAGCCTAGCCAGTTTCATCTCCCAAATTCTGTTATTGCGGGAATTAAGGAACAGGTGGCACATTTGTGGGGGTTTGCCTGTGCTGGTTTTAAGGGAGCAGAGTGCTCTGGGAAGAGTAGTGATGGGTGTTCTCTCATTCACTTAACTGAAAGCCTCTCACTTGTGCCAGCTGTGAGTTAGGTTTTACCTAACTTAGACCAGATGATACTTCTAATTATTGCTTTATTTTTTTCCAAATGGAAATGTTGTTCTTATGTTATTATTAACCTGTTCTCAGCAACAGTTTCTTGAACTGTGCTTATTTTTACAATTTTTCCTCTTGTCTGCGTTGAATTGATTTATTTATGTAGACTGATGTGTTATAAAACCTAAAACTATCCTAGACACCAAGTCTCTCCTCAGGGGAGACCTTATCTCACAGCTGATGGCCTGATTTATTTAACTCACTGCAGAAAAGCGCTGTTTTCTGTGATGTGCTGAATTATGAATTCTCCCTAAAAACCTGCTGTGACAGACAAATAAACATTTTAGCCATGGGAAGGCAGAAGCAGAAAGGTGTTGAGACTTGCTGAAAGCCACACAGGGTGTTACTGTCAGAGGCCAGATTAGGATTTTGCAAGTCACTCATCAGCAACCTCACTTGATTTGGTATCTGGGAGTAACAAAGAAACTTGGCAAACTTTACCAGTTCTCCTACCACTGGCAGTGAGATAGGATCCCAGGAAAACCTTGTATAGCATAAAGGTTCTGCTACATCTTCCCTTCCTTGTCGTGTGTGTGTGTGAAGGCAAAAAGGATCTGGCAGAAAGGTGGAAAAACTGTGGGTAGAAGTTGTAGCACCCATTCTGTAAGACTGTGAAGTTGTGATGGGTGGTTTACTGACAAATCCCTAAATCCCTGTGAGCAGGGAGGTGGCCCTGCAACATGGGACTGCTACCACCCAGTCGTTTTGTTCCCTTTTTTTGGAGGGGTCCAGAAAATGGATCTACAGTATCCACCTGAAAAAGGCAAAGCTTGCCAAGTGCCAGTCACTCTTAATCTCTTCATATCCAATTTAGCAATACAGTTCCTGTCTCTGATACCACTTCTGCGTTTAGGACATCCACGCCCTATTACCCTTCAGGAAGACTCACTGACCTTGGCTTGCTGGATTGGTTACTCAGAAAATTCCCTCAAACAGGAGAGAACCACACAAATGGACTGGTTGTTTTTTCTAGTTACTGCATTTAAGGATTGTGTGTCATATGAAATAATAAAGATTTTTCTAAATTATAAATTCATAGAACCATAGAATGGCCTGAGTTGGAAGGGCCCCTAAAGATAATCTGGATTTAACCCCCTGCCATGGGCAGGGACACCTTCCACTATCCCAGGGTGCTTCAAGCCCTGTCCAACCTGGCCTGGAACATTTCCAGGGGTGAGGCAAACGGAGGATGATACCCACTTACCTTCACATATACATGCCAGACCATTCCTAGAATCCCTGGAAGAGTGTTAGCAATAGGGCACTGGAAAATTGAGGAAAAACTTCAAGAGCATTCTTCTCTCCTTCATAATTCTCATAACTCTATCACCTGTGGATTTTGCTCAGTATCTTCAAGAAAAAAGATAAAGTTCCTTTTTCTGTTCCCTCTCCAGCATTTCCTAACAGTTCAACACTTGCAGCTGAAGGACATATGACAATTTTAATTTCTATTGCAATGTCATTTTTCTCCACATGCTGTAACAGTTTGTTTTCCCCAGTTCCTCCTCTGGAGAAGGTGACAAGGATGGACACAGGACTTTGAAACCTGCTCAGTAAATAATTTAATTTACAGTAATATCAACATCTAAAATGATCTTCTCTACCCCAAGTGGAAATCATAGCTGGACACAGGCATATTCCCCTAGCTGCATAATTCCCACAAAAATACTATTTAAAACTAATGGGTCAAAAACATTCCAAGTGTAATTTTGCTGAAAATGATAGTGTGAATCAATCAGAAGTTCAATTGGTGGTGCCTAAACCCTTGCTGTGGGCAAGCAAAGACTGGGATGTGGAATAGCAAGTATGAAATAAAAACAGCAATGGGAGTGTTAGAGAAGAAAATCAAAATGATGAAAATCTAAGCCTGAGCAGAACTTTTCTTTGTGGTCCAGGAGGTCTGATCACTCACATATTGCACATTTATATTTTAAATTCATATATACAGTGCAATTATGCTCTTGCACATAAACATTTGGAAGAATTTTTGCTCCATTTCAAAGGTTTCCAAAGTACAAACCTGGGAGATATTACAGATATATCAGGCAGATTGAAAGCCACCTTAATTTTCAAAATCATTGCAGATGTCTTTATGAAAGAGAGAATTTTTTTTAGCTAGGTTGGATCAAGAACCATGAGAGAGATGCAGAAATGGAAACAAAGTCTACACATTCCAGAATGTTCCATTTCCCATAATTTTTTAGCTTGGGCTTCAATCTTCAAAGCTGGTATATACATGAGTTGTTCCCTCTGGGTGTTTGAAAGTAGAATAATTACCCATGTAGGTTGGTTGGTAGTAGATAGGAGGATGTGTTGCCGCAGAAATCATTATGTGCATCAGAAAATAGGGAAGGAGAAGAGTAAATCCAGCCCAGGACATATCAGACTGTAAAACACACAGCTTCCAGTGAATTTAGATCTCTGCCGAGTGTCTGCTTAAATATTTGGTCCCATAATCTTGGCCTACCTTGGGAAGAGTTGTTAGGAATACTCTCTATCATCCAACTGCTTTGTTCTGTCAGGTCTTTTTTTTCTCTGCTCCACCCAAAGTTGCTTTTCATTTAAATGTGGTAAATATAACAAGCCCTTTCATGAAATGTTAGAGGTCAACTGCACCCCTCATTTTATTTAGTGTATGTTTCTTTACTTCATTTAAAAGAAGAATAGCAAAACCACAAACTGAAACCCAATATCACCAAGCACTGAAAACAAAAGGGTGTTTATGGGATTGGAGTGCTGGGAAAAAACCCCACCATTTTATTTTGCAAAGCATTTGGAAAAGCACATTTGATCTCCTTATTTCATTCTTTGGTGCCTGATATTTCAGCCATCTATCCTGGGCTTAATTCTGTGTGGTTCTACCAGTAAATGTGGGGTTTGTTCCTGGTGTTACTGCACACTTACTGTGTGACATGGGCTGAAGCACATCTATATCCTTGTGGTACCTAAAGACACCTGGATGTAAAATGGCTGAAAATGCATATTTAATTTATATTTGTGAATTATATTTGTATTTATGCATTATATTAATGGATTATATTTAATTTAGCTTGGTTCCAGAAGGCTTAAAGAGTCTCCTACCCAGAGTATTTAAATGAGTGCTCTCTCAAGTCTCTCTGTTCTCTTAAGTGTTTTGTCCACTCTGCCTAAAATGACATATTTATTTTTGAATTTTGTCACTCTAATATTTTTGCTAATACTTTTAAATTTGATTTCAATGTTTTTTTACAGTCCTTAGTTCTGGGATGTCTTTTAGAACCATTCCTGTGGGAAGGACTGCAGGACTGTGGTGTTCTCTCACATCATGAGCCTCTAACAAAAAAATCTACTGCATATATCAGTAAAATAAATAAGAGGATAGATTTTTTTGCTATATTAACTGTTAATTAACATGATTCGCCTTGTTAGATGATCTTCAGTTTTAATTTGGGATGATTTATATGCATGTCTATACTTAATATATTCAAGATAGGGACACTGATGAGTTTCTTCTGGTTTGGACTTCTAATAAAAATGGCATGCATTCATAAACTTACATATTTCAAATGTTAAAATACCTTAATTTAAAAACATAGTTTTTTATGCTTCTTTTGAGAAGTATATCTTTAAAAACCAGAAACATGTTAATTACCAGTATGCTGCTCCCTAATCAGCCCTAATAAGAGGCAGTGGGGACATTAAAAGGAGGAGGATAAATCTAATTTCAGTACTTTGCTGGGTGAAAATGTGTTATATTCACAGAACCAAGAGGCTTTTTTTTCCCCTGCCACTGGAAATGCAAAACATGAACATAGATAACATGATAAATAGAAATAAGAAACATGAACATAGATAGCATGATAAATAGCACATTGATTGGGAACCTCATTGCTTGGAAAGCCTGTTATTACAGCAACAAAACCACAAAAGCTGCATCTGTAAATAGGACAAAATACATTTTTGTGTGTGTGTAACAATATTAAGCTAAACATAGACAGAGCTAATAAATATATTTAACAGTGAAAAGAAAATTATTAACTCATATGTAACATGTTTTATGTGGACTTTGTTGTCATGTGTTAATAAACAAGAGAGCATCTCTCTTCCATTATTTGAATCTACATAAAGCAAATACCACTTTAAAAACTTCTGAAAGAGCAAATACTTCAGTCTAATACTTCAGTCTCCCCTTCATTTTGTGTAAAATTGTCTGTGTGTATTTTTCCATGAATTTGTAAGTATTAAATGAACTGTTTTGATTTATGTGCCACTTATGCATTTTCTTTTCTTGTTTTCTTATATTTTACTCCATATCCAGTATTTGAAAAGGGAATCTTGCAGAATGTCAAGACAGTGAGTTCTTGCCATGCTCTTTTTCCCTGGAAAAGCAGGATCTGACCCATCAAGCAGGATTACTACACCAGAGGCATGTAGAATTGACTTTAGGAAGGGTGTGTACAGGTATGCTTTTATGAACATGATTTCAATGGGACAAGTTCATGTGCAGGATTATATTGGATTCAAAGCAGGACTTGAATACCCTCATGTTTCAGTCTTTCAAAACCCCCACAGATCATTTCCTACCACACAGCTCTGATAAAAACAGCTAAATATGGCTGGAATGTAACAGATGAGTTGATTTTAAAGGCTGCTTGCTATAGGTTAAATGGGAGAACAGCAGTTTTTCATTTATTCCTTTGTAAATCTGCAGCAAAGAATTCCAGAGAAGGATACAGATGTAGCAACAAACAGATGAAGCGGTTGGGATTTCTTGGTCTAGTGATATTTTGCAAGAATTCTTTAAAAAATGGAGGCGTTTGTTCCAGATCCTTATCCAAACATTTATTTGTTTCAGCAGTTTCCACAGTAATTGGCCGTTGCAAACACCCAGGGTGTTTTGGGGCTGGCATAATGGGCCTGCTCTTAATTTATAAAAATAAATCACAACTTAGATGTCACTTTGCAGTTTCATGTAGTAAACTGATAGCCAGCTGAAGAATTGTAACAATACTATAGTTTATCTTCTTCTTTATTTTTCTTCTAGCAGTGGCAATGAAATTTCTTTTCAAAGTTGACCAAAGCCCCAAGGCAGCATGACAACATCAAGACTGGCCAGCAAAAGCCAATGCTTTGGGTTGTCATCATTGCCAGTGTGGAAAATGGCTTTTGGTGAGCTGTACATCACAGAAGTCTTCAAATTACATCCACACATGCACAGATGCCATATGATGAATATCTTTCCAATATGAAGTTATTCCCTGCTGTTAGTGTCCTGAAGCTGTATGAAATCTTCCACAAAACTGGTACCAGGCAGCAGCTAGAGCTGACTGGAAAACAAGAATTTCCATTTTTATTAACATCTTGGGGACTACAACATTTGCTTTCTCCTTTCGGTTTACAAAAAAAAAAAAAAAAAAAAAAAAAAAAAAAAAAAAAAAAAAAAAAAAAAAAAGCACACTGGAATAAATATTGCACTGGAACAAAATCTCTCTGTCTTTTAAGAAACCCCAGCCCTAAAAATATGATACACATTTACATATTTGAGGGATAGACAGTACAGTTGTGACATACACCAAAGTTGTGTCCCCTGCTGTCTCACCTGGATGACTGCTGTGGCCTCTGTGCTACAAAATGGTAGAATCATAAACTATGCTGAGTTGGAATGGACTCACAGGGACCATCCAGCCCAACTCCTGGCTCTGCACAGACACCCAACAATCCCACCCTGTGCATCCCTGAGAGCATTGCCCAAACACTCCTGGAGCTCTGGCAGCCTTGGGGCTGTGACCATCCCCTGGGCAGCCTGGGCAGTGCCCCAGCACCCTCTGGGGGAAGAACCTTTTCCTGATATCCACCCTGACCCTCCCTAACACAGCTCCAGCCATTCTCTGGGTCCCGTCCCTGCTCACACAGAGCAGAGCTCAGGGCCTGCCCTCAGCTTCCCTCATGAGGGTGTTGAAGAGCACAATGAGCTCTGGCTTCAGTCTCCTCCAGCTGAACAGACCAAGTGCCCTCAGCTGCTCCTCATGTGGCTTCCCCTTCAGGCCCTTCAGCATTTCCAAAACCCTACTTTTTAGACACTCTCTAACAGCTTTAGATCTCTCTTATGTTGCAGCACGCAAAACCACACACAGTATTCAAGGTGAGGCCAGCCCAGAGCCCAGAGCAGATTGGGACAATCCCTCCCTGGCCTGGCTGGTGATGCTGGGCGTGGTGTCTTCAGGACAGGGATGTCCCTCCTGCCTCCCAGGGCACTGCAGCCTCATGTCCAGCTGGCCACTGACCAGGAGCCTCAGCTCCCTTTCTCTGGCACTGCTTTCCAGCCTCTTATTCTCCAGTCTGTCTGTACATCCAGGGCTGTCCCATCCCAGGTGCAGAATCCAGCCCTTGTCTTTGTTAAACTTCAAACAATTGGTGATTGCCCAGCCCTGTCATTTTCCCAGGGCTCTCTGCAGGGCCCTTCTGTCTTCCAGCGAGTCAACAGCTCCTCCCAATTTAGGGTCATCTCCAAAGTAACTTAGTATCCCTTTCAGTCCTGCATCCAAGTCCTTTAAGTAGTTCTTGAGGAGCACAGGGCCTGGGATGGAGCCCTGCAGAGCCCCACCAGTGACAGGGGCCAGTCTGATGTCACCCCAGTCACTGGCACCCTTTGTGTCCAGCCTATGACACAGCCTATGAGCCACTTACTCACCCAGCACTCCTTGTTCTTATCCAGCTGCAGGCTGAACAAAGTCAACCTGTTGTCCTCATTTATAGACTAAATTATTTTTATACCATCAAAAGCAATGATCATCAAAACAAACACTGTTTGTTGTAGTAACACTTTCCAAACCTTCTGAAAAACCTCCATGACAACAAGTGGCAGTTCCTCACACCAGAGCCATGGAATCCATGATCTCCATATTTCTGCAAGAAAAATAAGGCAAACTTTATTCAATGCATCGAAAGTTAGACCAAAAAAAAAATTTAAAATCTTTTGCACCTGGATGAACTTTTCAACAGCCGATAAAGGAGAGAACAACCATTCCTGGCATATTTCACTAAATAATAATTCTGTTTCTGAGCTGACAGAGATGTTTTTGCAGGGAAGCAAACCTTTAGAACGCATGTCTGGAAAAATGACACTTTTTGTTCTGTTAGGTACTGAAGCACGTTGACCTGATACAGATACAGGTTTTACAGTTCATTACATTCTTGTCACCCACATACTCCTCCAAAACATTGAATTACTCTTTTCATCTCAATTCAAATAGAATCATATAAGGCTTTTTAAAACCTATATTAACTTTATGTTTTACGCTTTAATAGACCAAATTTTTGAGGGTTTTTTAAGTAGCTTGTTTCTTTTTTCTAGACTAAGCTGGTATTGTATTTTCCTATATAGCACTTGCTTCTGTTTCTCCTCAGAGTTGTACTTACTCCTACTGCTAAGTTGTATTCTTCAAGTTCCATTTCAATTTCTGATTGTTAACAAGGAAGGTGAAATTGAGCTGTTGAAGCAGTTTATTCTGTATCATCCTCCTGAAAAGCCTTTGCAAAGCTTTCCCACTTGTTGGTGGCTGCTGTCACGTTTAAGATACCAGAATACGCCATGTAACCTGTTTTCCATGTAACTCTTGTGCATTTAGATGACTCAAATTGTCCAAAAAGTCAAGTTAAATCCATCTGCCCTTCTGCTGGTGCTCCAAAGATGCTGCTCTCAGCTCTCTCTCCTCCTCTCAGTGTGTGGGACGTGCTTGAAAGACGCCCAGCCAACAGCCAATTTTGACCAGACAATAGGACACCTACAAGCCAGACTGGGAATAGCAGGATTTCAGAGAGGTGAATGAGAAAGGATGCACCAGAAAGGACTGGCATAATGCAAAGTTTTGTTTATTTTGATCTGCAGTTCAGAAGCAGAGGAAAAGCAGTTGAATCCAAAGTCAGTAGATTTAAAACTGATAAAAGGGAAAGGGATATTTCAGCCAAAGTCAAATTAGCTACTTTGTATCTATATCTATTAAAAACAAACAAAAAAAAAAAGAAAAAGAAAAAAGTAAAAACCAGTAAGAGAATACTACATTATTTTCACATTAGAAAATACAACCAAATATATATCCCAGAAGAATCTATCTTGAATAAAAATGTCAGACTTATAAAGCTACTTTAAAGCTTATGAAACCAGGTATTAATAGAATAATTCAACTTTTAAAATTCTAATGAATAAGTATTTAAATATATATCTTCCACATTTTATAGCTGCTATGAAGGGAAACCCTTAAATCTAATATAGTCTTTAAAGTCAATTGTTTCTGAACATGAAATTCTCAGATTAATGAACAGTCAGAATAATAAACTGTCAAGACAAGGAATGCATTGATGTGTATATAAGGAGGAAAGCTGTGGGTAAGAAACAGAGGATTAGGCCCCATTCATTTCTAAATTTCTTTTTTAAATATTCAAAATCATGATTTTAAGCAATGGTAAAAAATCCACTAAAAAGTAGGCTGCCACAGACTTTAAGAAGTCACCCAGTCCATTTTTCTACCCTGGGTAGGGTTACATATAAGCAAACTTCAGTCTCATAACTCACCTGGCAAATGTTTGTCTAAATCGTTCTTTAAGCCTCCACAAATTCTCGGAGCAAGCTAATCCAGCCTTTCACTGTCTTGCCATTAAAAAGCTGAGTTTTTTCCTTAATTCCCACCCTCTTTCTGTTGAGGCAATTCAAACACATCATGTCTTGTCCTGTTCCTGGTGGCTGTTATCATGTCTCTGCACATTCTTCCTTTCCCTAGACTAAACAAACCCAGCTCTTTTGCTCTTGTCTCACGAGCTGTGTTTTCTGGACCTCTAATAATTCTTGGTGTTCATTTCTGGGTTTTTGCCAGTTGGCAAGGGGCATTTCTCCAGCTGTTACCTGCACTTAGCTGGACACAGGATCCCAGATGGGGTTTTATCCATATGGGAAAGAGGTATTACTTCCCATACCTTCTGTAGCACCCCTCATTTATAGGGGATTCCTTTTTTCATCAGGATGGATCTTCTGACTCACAAATTCCCTTTCTTAGACTTGCTGCCTACTCGATTGTTCTACACCTTTTATTTGTGCCCTTGACCCTTAGAAATAGGTTTTTTTTGTTTTGTTCTGTTTTTTTTCTAGTTTGAAATTTCAAAAGATGAGTAGCTCCCGTCCAAAAGAGGAATTGTACGTATGTTTACAATGATGGAAAGACAGAATAAAAAAAAAATTTGCATGTGAAACTAAATTTGTTTGCATCACTCCACTGTTACCATTTGCAGTCTCTAATCTTTTGTTATAAGTGTTGACCATAAAGTGATCTCTGGTACAAATTACTTCATTTTGGCAATGTTTGTATTTTGATGCAATAAAAAAAAAAAAAAAAAAATCAGTGAGTACTTACTTAACATTCATAAATAAAAAGAAAGAAGTATGGGTTCATTAGGCAAATGAAAGAATAGATGAACTTCAGAAAAAAAGTGAAGGGATGTGTGGGATTTCCAGTGTTGTCTAGAAAATTCAGGAAAAGAACTGCATTTTCTTCTCATTTTTTTAATTTTTTCCTATTAAAAAAATTGTCATTCTCTTCATAAGGAAATGAGAAAAAGTTTGTATCTAGAAAGAAATACTTCATTCACAAGTCTTCCTCTTTCCTAGGAATGTGAATCATCCCAAGATCAGCACAACACCTGAAGCCTGACAGGTTTTGTGGCTGAGTTCTCTGAATATCAATTTCTGGCCAAGTCTTGCTTCAAGACTAGAGCACTTCCATTGCCTTGCTGCTCTGGTTTCTGATTATATATTTGAGTTTCTGCTCCAACTTTTCCCTCAGGAAGGACTTGTTTGGATCTTCTTCTGTCCCAGCCACCAATTTACTGAAATTTGCAGTTTAGTTCCTCCGAAAACTGAAGTCATCTGTCAGGTGTATTGGAAAAGGGTTTTGAGATTATGAAGAGAAAGGACAAGAGCAGACATCAAACATTTTGTTAACATAAGTCTTATCCCCACAGAAAATCAAACCAAGGAGCTTCTGCCCTCAAAGCACTATCACACATCTTCCTACAAAAAAATCTGCTTTTTTTAGGCTTTCTAGAAATAAATGGCAACAAAAAGAAAGTATAATTCTTGCTACAAAGGAAACTTTTTGAGGGTCTGGATGTGAAAGGAAACCAAGGAAAAGTTTTCCGCTGGCCAGAGAGAGAGTCAGGGTAAAACTTTTATGAACACTGACAAAAGGGGTAAAAGGAAAACCAAAATTTCATACTTAATTGCAGCTGGCATCACTGAAATCCCCTACTAATTCACTCTGCAGAAACAGCAAAGACATTGTATCTTTTATTATATCAGCAAAGACATCACTATAATTTAGATATCAGTGATGATATTGCAGAAGAATGGACAGGATAGAATTTGAGCTGGCCAAAGATTGATTTTATGTCTTAGACTTTAAATAACTTGGACGTTTTTGTCATTTCCTCCCTCTTCATTTAGCATTATTGACAACTCTCAGGCATCAAAAACAAGCTGTGGAAAACGCTGTGGAAAACACTGTGAAAATTTATGAGATCTCAACCTGGATGTTTTCTGTGTTCATGCATCTGAAAAGTGAAGAAATAACTTGTTTGTCAGTTTTCAGATCCAATGTATTTAATTTTTCAAATTAAACAAAACCCCATCGTCATCTCCATCCTTCCAAACCAAGAAACTGACAGAATTGTAAATAAATTTCCACTTAAACATTTAATCCATGAGGAAAAGGGTTTTTTTAAAGAGAGAGAGGAGGAATAAATTAGCAGAAGTATCTCTAATATTTTGAACTTGATCGTTAAATTGATAATTTTTCCTACCTTCTTGTTTTGTCAAGTTCCCTCTGTCTTCCCTTCAGAAATTCCTTGCATTATTTCAACAGCAGTTCCTAGTTTATTAATTCAGGCTTAGGCATCCAGCTCTTTTAAAATGGGGTTCCCTCAATCATTTTTCTGGTCAGGCAAGTAACCTTCTCAAATAGTATTTTTTTTTTTCCTCTCCAAAGCAAATCCACCAGTATTGTATTTCCCTATCACAGAACAAATACATGAATTACAAATTCTTCCTCCTTCCCCCCCTGCCCCCCCAACGACAGCCGATTGATTTCATGCACACTTTCCCAGAAAATCCAAGCAGCTTCACATTCTCCCTGCCCCCAAATCCATCATGTTTCCCATTCCCACAGTCTACTCCAGCCCCTCTGAATGGACCACACTTCTGATTCCCAAGGACTCCATAAAGAGCCCAGTGGTGAGGTGTCCTCCCTGGCAGCTCTGCTGTGTCACAGCAGCAGCGTGACAGTGGCAGCAGATGGGCTGCCTTGAAGCCTCTGTTAACAGCGTGATGTCTCAACCCAGCCCTCCCGTGGGGATCCAATTTTTGGCTGCTTGGAAGGCTGGGAAGGGGGAGAATCCGACCTCCCTCGCTCCTGTGCATGAGACATGAAACAAAAGCTTTCCCCTGCCTCGCTGATTTCAGGCTGGCTCAAGTCCTTCACATCGTGCAGGCTGCACAGGCTGCCCCATCCTCCTTTCCTGAAGGGAAATGAGTGATTTATAATCCTAATATTACTATGTGGATATCAGCTCAGGCAGGTTCATACAAGGCAAGACAATAGCTGTTAGGGAATTTGACTGAAAAATCAAGGTTATTTAATTTACCCTCATGACAGACACAAAATAAAGATCACAGTTTGTAAAGTTACTTCGGGGAACAACTCCAAGGAGCTGCTCTTTAATACCCTCTCAAAGTAATTAAATTACTTCTTATTTGATCACCCAAAGATGGCATATGGAAATCCATAGCAAACCTAGGATGCTGCATTTTCTTAATAAATATAACTTAATTAACAGTTTCATCCCAGTAACACTAAAAACTTACGCAAAAAAAAAAAAAAAATTACTTTGCTTGGAGTTGTATCATGAAATAAAAGTAATTGATTTCTCACAAACACCAATTTGCTGTCTCCTTCCTCTGCTTGGGAAACACACCCCAGTTCTGATAAACTGGCAGAGCACAAAATAGTTACAAACTAATCCTTGTGGACTGAGAACTCCCAAGATTTCTTGTTACCCTCCCCCTTTGCAAGAATTAAAGACTTCCTCTTTCACATGGCAAATCTCCCTTTTCCCACATATTTGGTGTCAGAGCTGTGTTTCACTAGGCCTTACAAATCCAAGTTCCTTCAGGTCTTTTTTTCCTTCAGTGAAATCCATATGTACAGGCAATGGGAGTAGCAAGAGTATCCATTCTCATCTTCCTCCTGCCCTTCACTTTCAAGGCAGTCAGTTCCTTTCCTTGCATGGACACAGCTCAAGAGTTTCCTTGTAATAGTTCCCATCCTTTTCCTTCAGGTGTCACCACTCCCACTGCACATTATTAATTCTCCCTCTGGAACCTTTAAGAAACAAATGATGCACAAATCTACATAGCTGATCTTTCTATGAAATCAAATCTCCCCTGTAAAATCAGTCATGATGTTTTTGGTGGGTTTGTGAAAGGTGCTGTCAAATTAGTCACAGCTGGACTTTTACTACCTGAAATGCAAAATAATTATTTCTTCCATCCCTTCCATCTGCTCTGATGTTTTTGGTGAGATGAAGCTGGACAGGAGGTGAAAGCTTGAATTTCCTGCATCTCACCTAAAGAGAGTCCTTCCAAGGCAGCTTCTGAACAGGAATCAGTGAGGGTGTTCAAAGGGGTGTCAAAGTTGGCACTTAAGTTAAGAGATGCTACCTCAGCTGATTGTAAGTACCAGTCTTCATGTGGAACCAACCTTGCCTTGAGGCTGCAATTCTTTTCCAGAGGCAAAGCTTGCCTCTTTTCCAGGCTGCAATTCACCTCTTCAGTAAACACTTCTGAACAGGATTGACCAGGTGTTGAGATTACACTTCTTTCAGAATGTGTCATCCTGTCTGAGCTGGCAATGGGTTTTGATGGGAGAAATTGCCTCATGTCTCACCTTCTTTAACACCCTCAGAGTTGGCAGCTCCACAGAATCATCAAATCACAGAATTATTAAGTCTGGAAAATACCTGCAAGGTCATTAAGCCCAACTTGTAACCAATCCCCTCCTTGCAAAACAAACCAGACCACTGCGTGCTACATTTGGCAGTTCCTTGGATATCTCCAAGGATGAGGATTCACCACCTTCCTGGGCAGAATCTTCCAGTGCCTAGCATCCCTTTCCATGACAAAATTCCTCCTGATGTCCAACCTGAACCTCCCTGGCACAGCCTGAGGCCATTTCCTCTCATCCTGTCCCTTGTTCCCTGGGAGCAGCGCCTGACCCCCCTGGCTGTCCCCTCCTGTCAGGGAGTTGTGCAGAGCCAGAAGGTTCCCCCTGAGCCTCCTTTTCTCCAGGCTGAGCCCCCACAGCTCCCTCAGCCCCTCCTGGTGCTCCAGCCCCTTCCCCAGCTCCGTTCCCTTCTATGGACACGCTCCAGCCCCTCAATGTCCATCTTGCAGTGACAGGTCCAGAAGTGGACACAGGATTTGAGGTGTGGCCTCGCCAGAGCACCTCAAAGCTCCACCTGGCTGCTCTGCCACTCCAGAGCAGCTCTGTGACATTCCCTGCCACCTGCAAAACCTGTTCTCTGGTCTGTGAGTGACCTGACTTTGATGAAAAGGCATTGGCAGAAAAAATCTTCCATTGCTCCTTTTAAAGCACTGCGGCTGTGCCAGAGCAGGAGCCTTGAAATGGAGCACACAGTTTAATCTGCCTTTGACATGTTTGTTTTTAGCCCTGTTGTTTCTTATTAGAAAACACTTTCATTTCATCTAGTCATTCATCAGCACTTCTGTGTGAACACAGTGTTTAACAGAACACTCTGACCATCACCTTCAGGCATCAGCTGCACTTCCATTAAGAAAAAATCCTGTGTTGCAATAAATGGTGAGATGTCTGAATCTGGAGGACACATTTTGAAAAGGTGCATTTGGGGTTACGTAATTTTATGTGCAAAAGCACATGCACCCTGATTTACCACGTTTAGTACAATATTTATACATTTGTGCAAGGAAACAGAATCAAACACTAACTTACAGACCTCTACTGTGTGTGTTTCATGCAAGTCCCTGGCACACCTTTGGCTCAAGCCAGCAGTCCTTGGGATGGTCCAGGGAAGCTCATAGCCCTAAAACAGCATTCAGTAGCGATGCAGCCACTCCTTTCCAGGGAGGAACAAAGTTCAAGCCCATAGACAAAGAAACAGATAAGGGCACTTGGCCCATGAGCCAGGGCTGGGGCACCAGTCTGAGGCTGGGTTTTGTGGCAGTACAGGCCAAATCTCCCTTCTATGTAATGGTTTTGTATTACTCCTGTCAAAAATAAATTATTGAGGTAGGTGACTTTGATGAAAGGACATTTACAACACTGCACTTAGTGTGTTCATTGGTTGCATTTTCCCTCTGCTCACTTTCATTTTTTTTTTTTTTTTTTCAGGAATGTTTGGCAGTGCCAGCAATCCACTGCAATTTGGGAGAGTGTGGGGTGACTTCTGCACTGATTTACTGCACTGCAGAGCATGGAATCCATTGGTGTTAGTCAGGTGACACAAGATGACAGAATTTAGAACCAGTGTATTCTCATTGTCTGTTATCTATTAGTTTGCTTAGTGCCCATATAAAGAGCTTTTTTGTTTTAAACTTTTTGTGTTTAACTGGATAATTTTTTTTTACCTTGAGATATTATATAATAACATTTTATATGCAATTTATGAATGTGAGAGAATCAATGGTGCCATTAAGTAACATTTTTCTGTGGCTTGTTCAGGGTTTTTTATTTTCTGTTTGTTTGAGACAGCTTGTTGGACAAAATCTTTTGAATACAAGGCATGATCATATGTTTTGCCTTTCTGCAAAACAAAACAAAACAAAACAAAACAAAACAACAAAACAAAACAAAACAAAACAAAACAAAACAAAACAAAACAAAACAAAAACTAACAAAATTTTAGAGAAAGAATACTTGAGTAAGAATTGCTGGGGTAGAAGGAAAATCCTTTGCAATGACAGCTTTCCTTTTCTGCAGCTTTTTCAATTGGTCTAATAAAAGCATCCTCTGCCCCTGCAAGGTTTGCTTGTCACTGTAACAACAGAGCTGATGGACACTGCACAGTTTAACTAAAAACTGACACTGTGAGATCAATGTGATGGCTGAGAATAATTCAGACTTAATCCAGAGCCTAGAATTTAGAATGACTAATGGCTTTGAAATAAAAGAGTCAATTAATTCTACAAACCCTTCAGTCAGTCGCCAGAATTTCAACTTCTGTTTTAGTAGGAAACAAATCTGGCACGGTTCAGGTTGATGCAGAATCCAGTTTTATTTTCACTAATTCCAATCTCAAAACTGAGCCAAGAACCCTACAGAAACACAGGCCTTACTCCAATGGTTGTCAGATTAATGAGGACTTACTCTGATGTGGATCAGGCTGCTTTTGCACGTTGCTGCAGACATTGAGAAGATAATAATCTAAAGATATAATTCAGGCAGGATTTAAAACTCTGCTTGATTTTACATGTGTAGGCAGTCTCAAAGAGATCAGTGGGATTACCCATTTACATAAAGTTAAATCGCACATAAATCTTTGTGAAGTTGTGACCCAAGGGTCCAGCCTTGTATTTATCTTCAATATGGATTTTAATTCTCGAGGCAATTTCATTGCTGACTTAAATACACTCACACACAGCAGTGTCTCATATTCATGGCTGCATGTATCTGATTGATCAGGTCCTTAGATAATGTGAGGAGTGACAGAAAAAAGAATTTTATTTTCAATCTGCTCACTTTCAGTATTGTAACTCCAATTAGCTCTAAATCCTTCTCTTTCCTTGCATTTTTACTCTGAAAAGACAGAAGATATTCATTAGTGCTAAATTACAATATTTTTTCAGTCTTCATCATTCCAAATGAGAATCTAGGCCTGGAGATGTAGATGAAAATTAATATATCTCTAAAAAGGGAGGGAGGGAGAGAGGGAGGGAGGGAGGGAGGGAGGGAGGAAGGGAGGAAGGGAGGAAGGGAGGAAGGGAGGAAGGGAGGAAGG
>VZUI01080281.1:0-49950 GCA_013401135.1 Cettia cetti
CTCTGCCGTCCCCAGCTCGGACCTCCGGACCTCCCCACCTCCCCAGACGCTCGCAGCCCCTCTCTAACAGGTGGTCCGGTGCCTGCCCGCTCCCCGGCGGCTCCCGCGCCTCTCTCCTTCTTGCCGCCGCCTAACAGGTGGTGGTGCCGCCGCGCGTTCCTCCGTACAGGTAGGGAAGTGTCGTGTACCCCCTTCCCCCGTCCCCGACGGGCTCCCGCAGCCCCGGGGCGCTGCGAGAGACTGCGCTGAGCGGGGAGAGCCGGGCCGCCTGTGGAGGGGGGAGCCGCGCTGCGTCTCTGGGAGCCGCTCGCCCGCGCCCGCCCTCATGGCCCCGCCGTGTGTCTGTCGTTGCAGCGGGCATGGGGAACCAGGTGGAGAAGCTGACCCATCTCAACTACAAGGAAGTTCCCACGGCCGACCCGACAGGTATGGACAGAGATGAAGGGCCCAGGATCGGGGTCTCCTACATCTTTTCTAATGACGATGATGAGCTGGAGCAGCAACAGGATTCGGTGCATGACCTGGGGGGTGAGAACCCTGCCCTGCAGCCCTACGATCCCCAGCTGCACGAGGTGGAGTGCTCAGTCTATTACCGGGATGAGTGCATTTACCAGAAGAGCTTTTCAGAGGAGGACACGCAGCTAGAGGAGGGCGATGAAGGAGGTGGGGGACATCTGAGCACCTACACTCCGGAGAACCTGCTGAATAGGTGTAAACCAGGCGACCTGGTGGAGTTTGTGTGCCAAGCCCAATACCCGCACTGGGTGGTCTATGTCGGGGATTTTCAAGTTGTGCACCTGCATCGGCTGGAGGTGGTGAACAGCTTCCTCACCGATGCCAGCCAGGGCAGGCGGGGCCGCATTGCCAACCAGCTGTACCGCTACAAACCCCTCAGCCCCGCCGTGGTGGTGCGCAATGCCCTGGAGCAGGTGGGTTGCAAGGATCGGGACTTGAGCTGGAGAAACTCGGAGTGTTTTGCTGCCTGGTGCCGATACGGCAAGCGAGAGTTTAAAATCGGCGGGGAGCTGCGCATAGGCAAGCAGCCCTACCGATTGCAGATCCGGCTGGGTGACAAGCGCAGCCACACGCTGGAGTTTCAGAGCCTGGAGGATCTGATCATGGAGAAGAGGAGAAATGACCAGATTGGTAGGGCTGCTGTGATCCAGGAGCTCTCCAGCCACCTGCAGGCTGCAGAGGAGGAGGAAGAGGAGGAGGAAGACCATCATCATCCAGGTGCTCAGACTGCTGTGGAGTAGCAGCCTCAGCACCACCATTCTGCTTAGCCTGGGTGATGGGGATTAAAACTGAAGGCTGCGAAATTGAGCTGTTATAAGCCCTTTGGGCTGCTTCGGTGCAGCTTCATTCCAATCACATGTGAAAGGAAGGGGGAAAGCTGATTAAGTGTCTGTGCTTTAGTGCTTAACTCCTTCAGTGCTTGATGATAAAACCCCTGACTTATTTGTAGAGGCTAAAACTCAGGGCAATTCTATCCCTCTCCTCTCTCACTTCTTTCCCTTCCTCTCTGCCATGTTCACACATAGCCTTTTCATCAGCCATCTGCCAGTAGGCCTGACCCTACAAGATGCTAAATGCTTTGACATCTACTTATCACCAGAAGTTAATAGTATTTAATACCATTAAGAAGTAGCCAACAATTTCCAGGACATGACCAAGTAGCTCTGAGCATGAGGATATTGTTTTCCCTTCTCTGCTACTGTTTCTCTTCAGCTGTGGCTTTTGTTGGTATTGCAAGGAGCTGCTTCTTTCCTGGTTGAAGGCTTTGTGGGTTTGGTGACCAGTTCCCCAGAAGGTGTAAGGAAGAAACCTCCACTGATTTTAATGAAATGGGTTTGATGTGCCTGGTGCCTTCTTAATTGATAGGGGGTTGCAGGTGGGCTGGGGAACCTGCTCCTTTGCCGTCAGCATGTGGCTTTGGGGACAGAAGGTGTATTTATTGCCAACAGGTCCCAGGGAAGGAAGCTTGCCACCCCAGTTAAACACACTGGTGTGTGTTGGGACTCCTACAGGCAGATGCTGAGCTGTGTACAGGCTGCCTTGACTTTTCCTAAAGCAAAAGCCAGAGCTCCTGATTATGCCTGTGATACACACAGAGGCAGCAGAAGCAGGTTGCTTATGTGTCAGAGTATGTCTTGAGTAAGCTGTCCCTTAAGAGGGTGACCTCTTGGCTTGGTGCTTCAGGCTGTGAGCGTGCTGCGGGTTCTGCACCACAGTGAACACAGCTGTGATGGAGAGGAGCACAGGCTGGAAGACATTACAGGCAGTGGGGCTTGGGTCTCCCAAAACAGTTTCCTCTTCATTAGGGATTTCATGTTTCCTTTGCTTGCTAATTTCTATGGTATGCAGCTGAGCTATAGCATTAGAGGAGAGGACATGCCTCCAAAGTTGTTCAGGTGCCTCAGGAAAGGGAAGCGCAGTCCTGCCTGCCCTGACTATTCCCTGAACTGTTATTCAGCTACTGAACTGATCTCACGTACAGGCAGCACTGTCAGATCTTTGTCCTGGATCTGGGGTGTATAAACAAGCACTGATTTCAAGGCAGTTTCTAATTCAAAATTCCTTCCCCTTAAAACACAATATGATGATGTGAACTTGAAGATAAGCTTGAGTTCATTTAAATAATGGAAACTAACAGTGTGATGTAAACTTGAAGCATAATTAATATGGTCTTCCCCACGGTTGTTTACAGTTATACCACAAATAGCAAAGTACTCCATGTCCTTTCCACTCCTGTGACAGGAGCAAAGTTTGTTGTTAAGAATAGGTAGATACAAGCTTTTGATTGGTTAAGATTATATGAAGCAACTTTGCCAATTTGAGCCAAGTGGATTGTGGTGTTGTGTTTTCTGCCTAAAATATGCAAGCTAGGATTTGGCCCAGGAAACACCCAAATCCAGAGGAGAGTTTAACACCAAGCTCCCTTAGAATGCTATAGCTCAGGTGCCTCCACTAAGTGTTGTTTTTTTCACCAATATGCAATTGAGTACAACTCAAGTTACTGTGGTTGTCAGGCAGATGTCTAACCTTGTTTTGAAAGCATATCTACCCCTATCTGTCTGTGATAGGGTTAATATGTGGATGTCTGCACACAGGTTTTGTACAACTACTAGTAACTACTAAAAGCTGAAATGATCACTGAGACAGTCTGAAAAAGAGTGAAGCAGAGTTTCTCTGTTGTATTTCTGATTGATATGAGACAACAGATTATCTAGACCATGAGCAAATGTCTAGCTGTGGTTTCTTTCATACTGAAACCTTGTACATAACAAAGTTTATTTCACTGTGTAATATAGCTATGTAAAATAATATTTTCCTAGAGATATTTTTGCAAGTTTAGAAAAACCCTTCATAACCTTGCTTTTGAAAGTAAATTGTTATGCACGTTATTTTCCAGTCCTCTGAATGGGTTTATTTTTCATTCATGATCTAAAGTATATTCTAGGTCATAAAGTATAGAAACTGCTATAAATGTCAAATATTATGTATCTGCAGGGTACTAAACAGTAAACTAGTTGTGAAAATATTTTTCCCTTGTGTCTGAAACATCGGAACTATGACGCTTAGCCATATCTGTCCTTCTGAGATATCCTGAATAGTCTGGCTTTGTTTTCTATTCTTCCACTTTTGGTTTGTTTGTTGTTGGGGGGGCATTGTGGGGTTTTTTTGATTTTTGTTTGTTTGTATGGGGTTTTTTTAGGGTTTGTTTTTGTTTTTAATTAAAAAAGGACCAAATCTGCTTGGGAATGGAAAGCAAAGCTTCTTTGACCAACTAAAATCATTCTTGTGCTGGTCATGGTGCTTCTCTGTACCGGTCATGCCTTTTGGGATAAATTCCCCCACAGGCACAAGGCCTTAGCAAAGAATTCCAGAGCTTGCAGTGCTTTGCTAGGACAGAGAGTGAAGGGGGAGCTTTCCTCACAGCAGAGTTTGGCATGCATTCTGCTGTGTTATAAAACCTCTGTGCTCCTCTGACACCTGGGATACAGGTGTTTGATATTTGGAATCTTAAGAATTCCCTGCAAGCTATGTTTGGGAATTTATTGTCCCCTGACATTCCACTATGTATAAAAGTAGAAGAGGGTGGAAAGTTTGGCATTTTTAAAATGAAAGAGGGCTACCTCCATACAGGGATTTCTTATTCCAGCAGATAAAGATGCAACTGTTTAATCTTTAACAGGCAGGTCCTTTTCCCCTGCCGATTAGGCAGTGTTATTTAATAGGTGCTACTAAACACCACTGCACACATTTCTAAGCAGTTTGGTTTTAAAGCCATGGACCTGTAATGACCTGGATGTGAGAACAGAAATTGCTGTAGAAGCACATCTCAACTTCTTGGTTTCTTGTCTTTGCTGTACTTTGCTCAGTTACTGTCTGCAGAGTAAGCTAGGCTTTCTGGAGCTTGATTTTAAAAAAGAGATCTCCCAGGAAAATGGGCTCTTTTGTGCATGTGTCTGCTTCAGGACTTTTATATAGATCACAAAAGAGAGAAAAAAGGAATAAAGTGCTCTTCTATGCATCTGCTTTAAAATAAAGAAATGCAGGTGTGATCCTTCTGCAGAGCTTGTGCTGCAGCAAAGGTCTTAAGTCTATATTGAGTTTAAAGTTTTGAGTAGACCTTACCTACTCGAGGCCACTTGAGAATCAGTAAGCCTATTCTTGTGCTTGAAATTAAGTGTATATTTACATTTCTTTATGAATGAGGGTCCGGAATTTCAATGTGATGTCTCTGGTGGGAGCCTGGAGAATCTGAGATTGTATAATCAACAGGGGAGAACAAGTAGTGCAGTGAAAGCTGTTTCTCAAAGGGCCTCTTGTCCAAACAGAGCTCGTGGAACCCAGCCCAAATTTTGGCCTCAGTTTCCCCTTGGAAGTCCAGGAGCTGCACTGATTTGGTGAGTGGTGTGTTACACAGCAGTTTTAAGCTAAGCTGGTGATCTGCAGACTTCTCTGGCATCTTTGTCTTGTCATGCTTGAACTTTCCCTTGCATTTTTAACATTTAAAGTTAATATAATTTGCTTTAAAAGCCCTTTGATTGTGCAAACACTTTATCTATATGAATTTACTCATTTGGGCATATCTACTGCTATGAATATCAATATGCACATGTGAAGGCTGGCAAGGCTGAGCCCCAGATGTGCAAATGTAGCTCCAGCTAGGAAATGTAGATGAGCAGTCTTATTTCCCTGGAGTATTGGTGTGTTTGATGCAAATAATGCCTTGGAAAAGGTGTTGTAGTAAAACTTACAATTATCCGGTGATTGAGTAATTTTAAAAACACAATTTAGACATTCACCTTCCATGGCAGTGAACAAAGACATAAAGTGGAGACTATTTTGTTATCCCTGATTCTGTGTGAGTGCAAGGTATTGATTACAGCAACTCTAGAACTCCTCTGGCCAATGCAGTAGGCAGGGAAAATTCCCAAAAGCTACTTCAAAAACTGTATTTTCTTACTTGGGAAAATACATTCTTCTGAAGGACTGAAAGACCCTAGACTATGGAAGTAAACTTTTAATTGTTTTGTATAAATTAAACCATAGGCAAATGCCTTTTGTTCATTTGATTTCACTATTCCACTCAGTACTATAATAGGTGATATTGTGTGAATAATCTGTTTCAGATTTTGAATGTAATGGTGGTTTTCTTTTTCTCTTCTCCTTTGGTTAAGTTTTACCAAAGGTCTATCCTTGGGTATGTGAACTGTGTTGTTGAGTGGTTTCCCACTGTGCTTTTCTGACAATTAACAGCACCAACCATAAAGCTAACTGCCATGTAGGAACAAATATTTTTGAAAGCAAAATTTTAACTTTGTATAAGAGAACAGAGACTAGTAACTAAGTAGAGATAAGAAATACCTTGTTTCTAACAGCAATTCCTCTTTGTAAGAAATCTACTCTTATTTGAGTATGCTTGACTACTCTTAAAAATCAGTGTGCAGTGATAAGGCCAGGAGTATTGTATCATGGGCTTAGACTTTCAGATTAGGCTTTTTCTTTAACTGTGAATAGGAAGAAATCAGGGTGATTTTGAACACCAGGGTTTAGATGGTTTAAATTCCTTTGCATTAATACTGGATTAGAAGCTTTCTTTAAATGCGCACTTGAAATTCCTGACATTGTAACACTTCATGAAATCATCCACAATAAGAAGTGTAATCACAAATATGATTTTTTCCCACCATGAGCATTTTCTGTAAGCTGTCTTTTGTAAGTAAATGTTGACTTGTTAGTGCAAATATCTTCTTTTCCTGAGAAAGAAGTATACATCATTGATTGTACCATATCCTTCAAAATGAAGGGCATTGCATAGTAAGTCAAAAGAAATAAAAGATTTATAGTATCTTTTACAACCTTTCTTTCTTTTCTTTGTTTTTTTGAATGACATGTTTTTCTCCAGCTTTTTGAAAAAAAATCGTAACTTCTCACGATGGAAGCACCAGACACAAAATAATCAGTATTTTCACTGCCTTCACACATCAGATCAAAATCTAACTCTTTGGTTGTGTTCCTGCTACAAAGAGAGAGGAAGAATAATCTCTATACAAGGCCAGACCATCAGATGCCTAATAGGTGATAGCTGTATTTAATCCAAAGAGGATCTGGCCCATAATTTAATTTTTAAGTGGAAAATTAATTCAGCAGCAGATCATATAGTATTAGCTGGCACTGGGACTTGTCTTGTCTGCCAGCAACTGCTAAAGGAACAGATGTAGTGTCTGCTAGAGGGAGAAAGGAGAGAACAGAACTCACAGGGAGTTTTTGGGGAAATCTGTATAACTGTTCAGTTTGTGTGTTTTACCTCATGGCAGATCCATGGCTGGTGTGGGATCATTGTTCTACCCACACCAAGCTTAGGGACATTTCTTCATCAAGGTAACAAGGCTTCTGTGTTGTGAAATATTACACCCATAGGGCAACCATTCTTAATTCATTAAAGCCTTCCACTGGATGCATATTCACTATGGCAAAAACAGTGATAGAACCAACAAACTCTACTTGTCCTCAAGATCCTGACCACAAGGAGCTATTTGAATCTCGCACAAAAGGACTGAGTCAGCGCTGGCAAGAATTCTTTGAGTGAAACCATCCTGAGGAAATCTAGTTGTAACAAGATGAGACTTCTGCTGAAAGTATCGGTGGAGATTTAGCTCTTCTGTGGGTGGCCGCTGTCTGTGACAACTGTCTTACAGGTGTGAGAAAGTGAGACAAATTTTTATATCAGACAAAGCAGCTTTCAAGATTCAAGGCTGCAGGTGTGAATCTACCATAACATTGAATTTGTAGCTCTGGTATGGACTTAGGTGACTTTGAACAAGATATGAGGCACCCAGCTGTGACTGCAAGACTGCCTGAATTTTCAGGTGTCTGATACTAGATTTGAAAACATGAAGAACTAAAAATGTAATTTGGTGACTGGATCAATATGTGAAAATCCCTGCTCAGTTATCACCTAGCACTGGAGGCCACTGAACTCTGAAACTTCATAGTTGGACTTGGGGTTTTTTGAGTGTATTTATTTAATCACCATAGTGGTTTTTTGAGGTTCTGTGCCTTTTGTTTTACCCTGAAGTTTCTCCAGGTACATGAAGCCAAGTGCCCATTGGGAGAGAGATCATGCTTGCTGGATCTCCCTCCCACTGGCTGCTTCCTTAATGTATATAACATTAGATACCAAACAGAAGCATCTTGAAAAGGACATTTGCCCTTTTACTGCCTCCTGGCTGGTTGCTCTGAGCCACTCGACTTATACAGTGAGCTTTTCTCTTCAGTTCCCTCTTCAATGCATTGTGGATCACTTCCAGTACAACACCCATGAAGGTCCTCACCCCACAAAAATCTGGAAGTATGGGAAAATTGAATCCTCTTCATCCCCAGACAGAAGAGGAAATCAGTTTTCAGTCTTCATCTGTCCTGAAATTCTGCTCAGGTCTGTAGGATACTGTATAAAATCCTCCTGCCCACCACTCACACTTCTGTTGTCATTGTAAAGGAAGATGCCCAAGCTTCAATTTGAGAGTAGTTGCCTTGTGCTTTTTTCCAAAGAGCTCTGCATTGTGGCAGGAGGCAGTGCCCGTGGCCAAGAGCTAGAGGGGAAAGGAAGGGAACAGGGAACAGCAAACTTGCATAATCATAGCAAATCCATAGTGGTGGAAGGGACCTCTGGAGATCTCTAATCTACCTTTTTGCTCAAGACACATGCAACTACAGCAGGTTCCTCAGGGCTGAATTCAGTCCTATTTTTCATAACTCCAATTATGGAGACTGAGGACTTCTTAAAGCAGCCTTTTGTCACTTATGTTGTGAAGGTTTTTTGTATTTGAGTTTTGTCAAAGACCCCTTGACCATCCATGGCCCCTCTGCTTGGCTTCTTGCACACAGGAATGGACCATTCTCTGTTTTTCAACCCAAGAGTCCCTCTTGCCTGTCCTTCCTTCAGCTGGAGAGTCAGGCTCCCCTTGTATCTAGGAGAGCATCCAGTTAGCCTCATTTTCTTCATCTGTGTAGCTCCACAGCATGCTGACCTCCTGCTGCAGATCCTTCCCTTGGTCACAGAAGTGCTTCATCAGCACAGACCTGCAGAAAAGGAGACCCAGGAGCACCATGCAGCCTGAGATTGCACAGCTGGGTCCTCCCTGTGGCAAGGGCTCCAACCCTCCAGTTGCTCTCACTCTTACTGAGCAAGAGGAGAAGATGGAAAAAATTGTGGGTCAAGATTAAGACAGGGGCATCAGTGACCAATGACTATCACAGGCAAACCAAACACATAATGGGGAAAATTACATGTATTGTCAGTTAAAATAGGTTTGAATAGTGAGAGAGAGAGAGAGAGAAAGAAAGAAAAGAAAGAATCAAGCACAGGTCTTTCCCTGGGTTATAGGAGTGTCTCTGCTCCAGCTGAGGTGCTGACTGAGGGGCCCTCTGCTCTGTGCCTGCAGTCCCTCCTGCCCTCCTCCAGACCCCTTCTTTGGGTCCCTCTGTGGCTGCTTCCTCCTTGGATGCCAATGGCACATCACCACCATTGCTGAGCATCTCTGTTGCTCTCAATGGAGTTCCTGGCCCCTTCTGGACAGGTGATTGCCCCTGTTGGCCACAACATGCTGCTGGCTGTGTGCCAGGGCCAGCCACCACACAGGTCTATCCCAAACACCAGGTCCAAAGTCCAGTGGAAAGAAGAATTCAAAGAATCCTTTGGTCAGGAACGTCTGGCAGAGCTTGTTGGAAGGGTCTGGAGCTTGCTAGAAACCTATGTCAAATGATCAATGAAGCTCATTTGTTTCACCCCAGGTCACTGAGAATAGCTGTCAGTCCCCAGCTGAAACCAGAATTTGTTGTTTCTATTTAGTCAGGCAGCAGAAATTAACTGGGACTATTAAGAATTGAGTACCATATAAAAGTCTATGCTCTCTAATTTTTCCTTTTTTCCCAAGCTTCTTCTGTCCTGTCCTATTCAGAAGAATCATTCTGGGACAAGCCCTGCTCTTTGTACAGTAGTTAGTGCGATGAGATCTCAAGGTGTTTGCAAAGTATTAATTAACTCAATCACCAGAGGGCAGAGGAAATGAAATGAGTATGTTCTGGACCATGAAATAGATGACTCACATCCATGGAAAAGGTTTAATTGAGCAAAACAGGTACACAAGTGTACCTGGCTCACCACAGAAATTGTACAAAGGAAGATGAGCCTCGAGAGAGAAAAGGATCAAGGCACCCTGACAACACACAGAGAAATATGTGCAGTGCTTATGTAAATTCTGTCTGTGAAAAACAGGTCTCTGCACACAACTCATCCAGCTCCCAGAGAAGGCAGCTGGCAGCACTTTCCTTTACAAAGCTTTCATTAGAGCTGTTGCTCATGTCCAGTGGGGAAAAAGGTGCTCTGCTGGCAAGCTCAGCACTGCAAACAGTGAGGAGCATATCCCTGATGCCCAAAGGTGTTATTCCTTTCATGCTGTTGTTTTGTCTTTGTGTTTTTTATGGTTCTGTTCCTCAGCTCCTCAAGAAAGCAGTGCACCCTTGAAAGGGATGTGCAGAAGAGGGTAATAGTCAGTAGTGGGGCAGACTGGTGGGCACACTTAGCCATGGTGTTCTCTGCTACAGCCTGTCCCCTGGAGGTGGGTTCTGCAGCTCTCCCTGCAAACTGAAGAAATGAGATACCCACAGCCATGCTTACAGGTAAATGGGCAGCTCACCCGGCCATCTTTTCCTGGAAAGTGATTTCAAACCTCTGCTCTGCCTAATCCAAAGCATGGTCTTGGACATCAAACTTGATCAAATGCTCTAACTAGTGTTTAGGACCAGACCCATTTGCATTCTCTGGGTCATATCAAAACAGAATAGCACTACCAGCAGGAAACAAGAAACCTCATGGAAGTGTAGCAGTTACAGAGCTCTCTGGAGAAGCGGGACACCAAGGCTTCAGTTCTTTCAGCAATTCAGGATGGCAGTGACAGGTCTCATCTCTTCCATGTGATAAACACAGCAGCACAGCACTAAGCAAGCAAAAGAGACAAAATCCTGTGGTGGACTGTTCAATGTCAGGCTCAAAGTGTCTCTGTAGTGTCTGCCTGAGGTAAGTTTTCAGGAGGCAGAAGTGCCCACAGCTTGTGGGGATGTACACATGCATGCAAAATGATGTTTGGAGGTGTTGGGTGAGATCATCTCAGCCCAGGAAGCAAGGATTCCAACTTAAATGTCAGTGGACAAGAATTTGTTTGTTATACTACTATTATAACAAACTATAGGTATGATTGAAAGACACATCCAACTATCAAAAAGTAGTTTCTGGTTGCCCCCAAGAATAAAATAATGTAGTTTTTCTGCACACAGCTCTGCATTTGCCCACGTTAAATAGGCCCTGGCACAGGTTTTAGGCTGTTTACAGCCCTTGCATGTCCAGATGCATCTCAGATCCCCAATTCTAATGAGTTCCCATCACATGGATTAATTATGCAACAAAGCACAGGAAAGAAAGCTGTTAAATTTTAAATTAAGTTATTAAAATATTACTTCAGAAATTCAGTAGCAGCCTGTAGCCTGTGGGAAGTGAGTCTTCAGGGAAAAACACCATTTGCAGGTGAGGTGGCACTTGGAGCACCTTATCATATTCATGGGGAGGAGGGGCTGACCCTTGCAGAGAGGCCACAATTATAATGAGTCTCTTATCCAGTTATCCCAATACATTTGTGATGGAACCTGAGGTACTAAATAAGATGCTAGCAGGATATAAATAATGAGGTGGTACATGGCTGTGTGTTGGAACTGAGCCACTAAAGCAAAGGCACAAGCTTAACTCACATTGTATTATTCCTGTGGGAAAGGGGGTGAGAGGATAAAGCCACATGGAAAGCTGATTCCTCAAGTTGTAGTGAGTAACATAACTCCATAGCCCTGCTTGTCTTTGTTCAGAGCTGGAACAAGCAGAGTTGCATTATTGTAGAGGTCTAGCCCTAGGTGTGAGGCAGGATTCCAGCTGAATGTGCTCTCAAAGTCTAAACATACAAAGGCCATTTCTGGCTTCACATAACTAAACCCATGCTGAGAAAGGGAAGAAGCTGCTGAATGCCTGGGCCGAGATTCATCAAAGAATGATTTAATCAATATCCCACTGAAAAGGATTTGAACTTATGCATGACTGCTGTGATAGTCAGAGACTATCAGAGTATACATTATTTTATGATGGCTTCTTGTTGCTATGCAAGACATAACTCATATTTCTAATTAAACATTTTAATGTAACACACTGTGTATGTGTCTCGTGGTACAGCCTAGTAAAGACTCAAGTTGGGGTTTTAAAAAAATAACAGAGATCTTTAAACCATCAGCACCAACACTTTTCAACACGACTGTGCTCTGCCCTTACCTTCTGCTGCAAAACCTGTGGCAAGAATTCCTAACAGGAACATCAGTCAATTGTACAGCAGTATATGTTGTGATGGGTTTGCTGAAATATCTTTCACTGAGATAAAGGAGTTTCAAAGAAAAATAACACTATTGTGAATTGTCCCTATTTTGTAACTCTATACAGCCAGATTTACAGATTGCTGAAATTCTTTACTGTTGTGATTAAGGGACAAAGAATTAAGTAAACGTCTGCTGATTTTAATGGAGCCAAATAGTTACTAGTAATCTCATTCCTTTTTAAAGTACATTATGCTGTTAACTGGCCTGGCCTCTCACAAGCGAAATATATAGTCCAGAAAAATGGAAAAAAAGACTTTCCATTGAGACATGTTCAAGGATGTATTGTGTGTAGCTGATCACTGGCGAACTGCAGTAGGGAAAAGAGGAATTTTTTTTTTTTTTTTTTTTGTAAATGAGATGGCAGCTAATGCCTTATAACTACTCTATGCAATACTGCATAGCATTCCCCTTGTGACAAATTGAGTACATGAGACCACTGAGCTCTTTGCTAACTGAAAGGCTGAGGTTTTTTGAAGTCTCTGGCGAGCCTGTCAGCTCCTCCCTGACTATGGTAAAAAAGGGACATCCTTCACAGCCTGTGTTAGAAAACAGATATTCCATTCAGTCACATTTGCAGACCATAGCTGTGACTGGCATAATGACTGCAACATACTCACTGTTCCAGTTGTCCCACAATGTGCCATAATGAAGAGTGAAGATCTGGAGCTGGGAGGCAGCCCTGGCCACCTCTTTTTAGGGATCCACTTAGAAAGGGAAAGTATTCTTTTAGCTCCCATCCAAAGTGCTCCCAGATACCAAATTAATGTTTTTTGTTCAGTTATGGCTTTTCCTAGATTCATAGCCAATTGTTCTGACCAGCAGTTTTCTTCAGGGAATTGTTATTAGGTATCTCTAACCCTCTTTTTTTCAGCCACTTCCTCTCTACTAGGCTGATGGTTTCCCCAGCTTGAAAAGGTCTATCCACCCTCTTTGCTTTAGTTCAGCAGCTTCCACTTCTCTCAGGGCAGCAGCAGGATTAACTCACCACTCAGTAGCTCTGACAGAGCTATTGGAATAGTAGCATTGTTACAGGAATAAAGGTATTATAAAAAGAATCATTCTTCAGATAATACAGAGATTATCAGAATGTCTCACTCTGTACACCTTTAACAATTTCTACATGTAGACTGAGAACATTTCCAAAACCCTTCTCTAGGGTTTTTTCACCCCAAAGAGTCTTGAATCTGTAGCACACAGTCTCTCTTCTGAGTCAAGCTGGTCTTGCTATAAAGTTTCTACTCCTCTCCCTGCCACCTTCTTGAATCATTTCAAAATAGGGTATTTCCTCTGTGACTGAATTTTTTGAGGTATAGGAGACTGCAATTCCTTTAGGGAATTTACTTCCTTGCCTGACCCATTTAGCCAGGAACACAGCTGATAGCAGGACCTGTAAGAGATATATAAATTCATAACACTGATGAACAGTCAATGCTGAGGATGCCCACAGCATCTGTCCCTTCACCATCTGATACACCGTGAATAATAAATGACACTGCAGCTGCCACAGGTGGTCCCATGATGAATATTCTTAGCCTGATTTCTCAGAGGTGTGAGCCTAAGCGACTGACGAGCTGTGCTGTTGTGTGTGTGTCTTACCTGGGATACCAGCTCTCCTTTTGGGAGAGGGCTAGGTGAGGAATTACCAACCAGCACAGGTGCCCACATTTCTCACTGCTCAGTTGAGCATTCTCAGCCTCACAGCCTTGCAGGTTCCTCTGCACAGACACCATTCCTTGGGCGTGGGGATCTGTGCCAGCATTCCACCTCTGCACTCTTCCTGTGTGAAACACCCGATGCTCTTCAGCTGCTGCTTCACATTCCTGAAATAAACTGTGGTTAAGGTGACCATAAAAACACGTTAAGAGTTCTTTTTTCTTTTCCACAAGAAATTGTCACTGAGATTACATACACCTTTTGAAGATACTTGCCTAAATATGCCACACAGAAACAACAGATGATAACAGTACAAAGCAGATGTGTTGTCTGTGTCAAAATTTTCAAAGTACAAGATATTCTTTCTTGGACTTTTGGACTGCTTTGCCCCAGAGACTGTAAAGGGTGGAAAGAAGTTCTCTGAAAGATTTTGATGTCCGGATAAATAACCATTTATTGTCTACCAGTAGCTGAGGTATATCAATGTATTAAGCTTATGAACACTACTTTTGACCTGGCAGAATGCAACTTTACATTGCACTAAGATTTTTCTAATACAAATCAAGAAGCCCACTGAATGTGGTCATTTGTGTTGTAGGAGAGCATTTTGAGAGCCTGATGTTAGGCAGGCAAATGATGCATCTGGTCTGACAGGGTTCCCTATCTATGAAATGAGACAGACCACTTCTAGAATTAATCCCATCATCCAAATGAGAAACCTTTTAAGGCAGCCTGTCTTTAGAGGCTTCAACAAGAAGCAACACCTAATTTGCTGAACCTCACCTTTTCACCCAAATTATTGCCCACATGTGGTGACTCCTTCCTTGGGGGAATTTTTACATGATTCTAATAGGGTGTCATTTAATTAAATAAAATCTACTTAGAAGATCATAAACAAACTGCAAAAAGCAAAGACAACAGTAGGGGAAATTACAAGGTTCATAAATAAAGTTTACCAGGGCTGGAGCTTTCTCTCTCTGCCATGTAATGAAATCAGAGACCTCCATATTCTCTTCTGGATCAGAGATTTATGCATTCAAATGGCATATTTGTCTTCTACATGATTTCTGTTTTCTATTACCACCACGCTCTCCCAAAACCAAAATGGAACAATTCTAGCTTGTCTGTTAATTATGTGTAAAGTTGTCTGAATTTTCTTATTATATTCTATAATATAAATTTAAGCATATTAATTGAATGGAATATATTTTACTTCCCCTTGCTTCTGAGCTTACCAGATTTTGCGATATTTGTACTGTAATCTTTTCCATTCCTCTACAGATAAGAAGGAAAGGCCCAGACTATTGCTTATAAAGAACATCAGTTTGTCAAGCATTTTGTGCATCCTCTGGGATTAGAGGAGCTATGAAATTGTATCATTATCATTGCCTGCTGCATTACTGAACCACCAAGCAGGGCCTGAGAGAATATGCATGCATGTTTGTGCAATGACATTTTTAAACCACCCTTTGCCTTTTCATTTCTCTACTTCCTGCATACTAATCCAGCCTCAAAGTATTCCAGGCTACTGCCCAGAACCAGAATTTCCTTCTCTGTTTTAAACAAGGATTTTTTCAGGTATTTGAGCTATTTCACCCAAGCCCGTTATTTACAGATGGGAGAACTGTTGCTTTTTACTTGGACACATTTACAGCTTCTGAAGAGAGAGGCAGACTTGCAGACTGCTGTGAAGTGATTTGGGTTTCAACCTTTGTCTCCACAGCATGCCTTTGAAAAACAGGCCACTTGTAGATACAGAATTCGTCTCTGCAAACACTGAAACGTGCACATAAAGATAAATTGCAACAGCAGAGCCATGACAGAATAGAGGCCTTAAAAATGTGGGTAGCCCTGGAAGTAAGTCGTTTTTGACAAATTCAGGTTTTCCACTTTGTTACAGCAAAACATGTTTTAGAGCTAAATAAGCCTCAAGCTGAAGGGAAACTTGTAAGCCTGTTAGGGAGGACAGTGCACTTGAAAGAACACTCTGACACTACAGAAGTTCCTGCTTCTTTGTAAGCCTACACCCAAAAAAATGCTTCTAAACCAAGAGTTTGAAAATGAAGGATTAAGTGATAAAGCCTTGTCTCAGTGTTTGCTGTTGCTCCAGCTCTGCCTCACCAGGGGATTCTGTCCCTGTTGTTCCCTGGGGACTGCACAGAGAGCTGGCACTGAAGGAAAGCTGTCGACACTCGTGGCTCCTGACAGGGTGTGACTGTGCTTTTGGACACAGCCCTAAACAAACAGTGGTGTCAAACTTTTCAGTGCTGCAAGGGAAGTAACCATGACGCAGCTAGTCACGCTAGGCCGGGCTGGGCAGGATTAACTCTTCCCAAGGCAAGGCATTTTCCTCTTCCCTGTGATTCCAATCTGAGCAGAGGGCTCATTCACCCACTTCTCACTATGCCTTTCCTCTTACATTAGCTTGGTAACCAGAGAGGCAAAGATTTCAGTGGGTTGGCAGTATGTGGTTGTGGAGGGTGTGAGAGGTTTCAAATCCCTCACGTACTTGTGCAAAAGTACGAGGTTAAAGTAATGTGCAAACTGCAAACTGAGCAAACAGGGGAAACATGGTCCCAACAGCCTGCCAGCTCTGCTGATGTCCTATATATGTCCTATATATGCTAATGTTGTGGCAGGCTGGAATGTTGTTTTGAAAGATGAAAATAGGGTGATTGCTTACATTGTATCATGAAATGTAACTCTAGAGGGAATTTCTTTGTACAAAACTTTTCGTTTGTATGTTTAAACTATAACATTATATGTAGCTTCTGAAAAACAAGGTGTGTAATGCAAATAAGTGGTGTGGAATGTTAGAATGGGAAATAGAGATCTTAAATGGAAAAAAAAAAAGAGTTCGGGTATTTTCACACAAACACGTTTTGAATTTGTGGATGGTTTTGCCTGTTTTTTTCAAGAAGGAAAATTACAGTAATTTCCTGCCAATTTACTGCCACTCTTAAGACCATTATTATAGGATACTGTAGTTAGTGTTTTGTGACTTAATAAAGAAGCCCACCCACAAATGGGGCAAAATATATATTGTATATTTTAAAGTGTTATGCTAGCAAAAATGTTTTGCAAATTTGAGGAAAGGGCAGAGAAACTGATTTTCAAGAATTTAATTTGCCATTCTTTGGTCTTTATTCTCTTTTGGCTGCAAATGAGACAACCCACTGTGGTGCATGAAAAGAAACAGAGATAGAGAATATGAGTCATTATTCCTGGTATATAAAAGCAAAATGAATGAAGTTCATGATCTGGACTTTGATCTCAAGCAGCCATTTTTGCGTTAGATAAGTTTTCAGAAGTGTGTTATCATTTTAGGCTAGTGATAACTAGTACAAACTGTTTACTTAGCAAGCAGAGCCTGTTTCAAGCAATGCTGAGAGCAATTTCCATTCAGGCACTAACGTACACTTCAGTATCTCTGGTGAAGAAACAAAAATACAGCATAGCCAAAGACAGGGGTATGTTCTAATAGAGACCAAATGGAAGGTACTTCTACAAGGAAAGGGCATGTGGAAGGATATGATTATTTATAGATAGCAGTGCCCAGTATTTCATCTCTCTGAGTCAAAGATCCTACATTGATGTGAACTAAATCCCGTGCAATCTTGAAATTAAGGCTTCAAGTTTCTTGCAGAAGGATTGTCTGCAAATTGGAAAGTGGAATGAAGAGCAAATAAGATGCAGATCTGTACACAGAACTAAAATTTTGGCTTGAGGAAGGGTCTGTCTTGTCCAGTGGCTGTGTGGAAATGTCACCAAGGATAATGTGAGCAGCATTGTGCCATTCATACACAGAAAGTTGATGCGAGATCAAGGAGTGATTCCAACACTCAGATTTGGAAGAAATTGGACCGCTTCAGTTAAACATTAACAGTCATGTAATTCAACACACTTTACTTGACTAAAAGGCCACAAAACTGAAACCAACACACCAGGTTCTGAATAACAAGTGAGTGCTAGGAGTAAGGAACAAGAGTTAAATGTTTTCTTCAGCCTCTTGCACTGCCCTCCTGTGACTGATTTACCCTGAGACTAGGAAAGGGGGCAAATAAACACCCTTATTTTCATGTGTCAAATAGTCACTAATGCAATTATGTTTCTCCAGTTCTTTTAAGACATACTACAACAACAGTTTTATTAACAGATAGATACTGCCATAGATTGAAGTTATGTTTTATCATTACAATTTTTCTGTATTAAAAAACAACAGCCTTTGGCAGAACTGGGCAAGTGTTCCTACTTCTTGAAGAAGCAGTCATCTCAGATGAAAGCTTTAAATTAAGAGGTTAAAATGTCAACAATTCATGAAGTAGAAAGAAGATTGAGAAGGTGCCCTGTTGTGTACTCAGTGTCACTGTGCCTATTGTGGAAAGACAAACCATCTTCTGCATTTGGGGCTTGCCAAAATACGTGAAAATGAGTTTGGACTGGCTGGAGTTGAAAGGAGGTTTAGGTGGTGTGAATTCACTTGTTTGGCTCAGCCTTGCAGCACTGAAAACCATTTTTATGTAGAAATTATAAAGTGTTCTGCATGGACCTCAGACTAGCAGATTCCTCAGACTAGGACCAATATGTTAAACAATAAATTTTAAAGGCAGAATTGAACTGGAATAGTTTGAAACATCAGCAACAGAGACAGTATAAAATATATTGTTTTTCAAAGCAGACAAGGTTCCCTGAATTTTTGCTTATTCAGTTCTTTCTGCTAACAAAAAGAGCTTTGAATTCAGGAGAAATGTCTGTATTCTTGCACAAAAGCTCTGTGTACATGTCTGAGAATGCAAAACTGGAAGTGATTGGGCACTGATTGGCAATGAAGGTGAAAGTCTACAGTTCATTTTCCCTGCCCACAGTGGAAGAAAGAACAAAGCAAACAATCAGAATTAGAAGCCAAGTTAATTGAATCCCAAACATCTTTCAGTGTAGTAAATTACCTCAGAATTAGTAGCACAAGCTAGGAAATGTATTACTAAAAATAACCTTTTTTCAGCCTCTCTAGATTCTCTCAGTACTTAGCAAAGAGAGGCAAACACATCCAGAGGGCATTTTGGATCTTCAGAGAACTGAATTATTTGCTCATGTGTACTCAGTCTCTTTCCTTTTCTCTCTATAGATATGTATGTGTACACAGTCACACACACAAGGTAAGATTTATATGTGTATATACACATCTGTGTGAGTATATAGGTTGTACACACATTTTTGTGTGCATGTGCTGACAGTCCCCTGCAAGCTGCACTCTGAATCCAAGACTGTCACCCACACTTACTTTGGATAAATCCAATCATGGAAGTTTGACAGAGCAAATTATGATTCTGCTCTTTTACTGGTTTTGTGACTATGCTGCATAGAGTTTCATCTGACTGACTCTGATTTACTTCATATTAGTAAAAGGCTTTGAAAATTAACCATATCAGGTAATATCACAGAACCATGGAATCACAGAATATTCTGACTTGCAAGGGACTCAGAAGGATCATCTCTTAATATTTATATGATTTTAAATAGAATCTGGTAGTTAAGTAGTTAACACATGGTTCAGCAAACTACCTATCATACCTGAGAGTTACGTAGTCACATCTTAAGCCCATGGAAATGGGCCCAAGACCCCAGCCCTCCACAGACCTGCTGGGGAACTGTTCAGAGCCTCCCTTGATCAGCATTTGGGTTTCCCTACGGGTACCATGGAATCGTTTTGCATCAGGTTTTCTTCTGCAATGCCCTTAGACCAGGCAGATCCCTTCCTTCCAGCCTGGGCTGTGCCCTTGTTTCTCTCTGACCCAGAGGTGCCATTTCAGCTCTCTTCTGAGCATGGTGGAGAAACAAAACCCTGCTGATACCCATGTAAAATGCATGAGCATTACTGAGCTGCATGCACCCTGCACAGCGCTCAGGGAAGGCTTAACCTCCCACATGCAGGAGAACAATATTTTGACTCTTGTTTGCAGGTCACTGCAAGGCTTATGACAGAAAGTAAATATATATCCTACTCCAGTCACAGACAAGCTTGGGCTGGATCTCAATCAGATAAACACAAAACATTTTACCTTTTAGTAACAATATGGTTTCATAGTGTGACTGTTATCATTGAGTTTCACCATCTTTTAAGATTACTAAATATAACCAGAGATAAACAGGTAAACTCTGTGTCTGCAGTCTTTGCCTGCATAAGAAATACCATCAGGAGTGCCAGGCTTATCTTATTGCAAATAGTTGTCCAGTTACCTAATGCAGCTCACAGGATTTAAGGGAATTCCTTAAATTGTGATGGCTGAGGTCTTGGGTAAAAAGCTCTGTAGCTGCACGTTATCCCTATTCAAGTGGTTTATATTACATTAGAGTGATTCTTGTCTTCCCTCACCTTCTAGCTAAAAATTTAAAGTGGGTTGGCTAAAGGAGATCACGAAAATTTGGGTGGCACACATACCCCTGCAGTGTCAACTCCACATCCTGATCATAGTCCCTTTTTTCCATGCGGCAGCCAGCGATTTTTAAGCAGCACTGGCCAAAATCAATTCCCTCATCTTTCCATGCAAAGGAGACTGCTGACCTCAGAGAATACGTCCAATTTTCCATTCAGAGTCACCTAAAGAACAAAGAGTAAATATTAAAAAAACCCACAAAACATGGAGAATGTGGGTAGATACTATTTCCACTAATGGTAGTTGCAGTTCTCCTCATTCTTTTAATATACTCCAACAGAAGAAGTTGACTCTAGCTTATTAATTATTTTCTTTGTTTTACTGCAGGGTAAGCCTGTATCTGCTTTGGAAATCTATAGAGATCACAACAATTTTCACCCTGGTGTGTATAATTTAGATTTATATTCTAGTAGCTATGAATAAATGTTAGAAGAGCCATCACTACTATTACCACTGAGTGGAGCTGGTTACTTCCAGTGTCCATAAACAAAATGGGATACTAGTCATGGGAAAACAATAGATACAACTTATTTTCCCTGCTTGTATGCTGCCTATTATGTCATCCTCCTCAATATGAACTTTCAACTCAGGTTATCTTATCATGCCAAAACTTTGATGCCTGAGGAAAAAAAGAGCATTTAGCTTGATAAAGATTCTGTTCAGGCATAGAAGTGACCTCTAGCTACAATATAAACAGCCAGGTCACAGACTGGAGTAGATTCTTCCCTGTAACTCCTCAGAAATCAGAGGTGCTGAAAAAAACAGCCAAAACAAACTGCATAGGTGGTAAAGTTCTGAGAAGATAAAGGTTTACTGAGCATATCTAAGCTGAGATGGCTTGATAAATACATCATGAGCTGATAGGCAAGTGGTTTATCTCTGTGTCACTAGTGAGTTACTTCTCTTTTAACTCCCTTACTCCATAAGGATGGTTTCATGTGTTTCCCCCTGTCTTTATTAATGTTTCAAACAGATTGCTGGAGTATTTCAGTTTTTCCAAACCGGAGCCACTTTCACTCTATTGATATTTATTTAGTTTTGTAACACATTAGAATCCTTGCAGTGTTGCTGAATGTTTTTTCTTCTCCCCCGTGGATGAATCAGTTTCTAGGAAGTATGGAGATATTTAGTCCAGCACATAAACAGGATATGGCATGCATTGCTGCTCAGTGGCTTTAGTACATCAAATCTAATAATGGACATGGTGAGCTGGCGCATCTGTTCTGAGATATCCTAGCAATGCAGCAGGGAGGGGAGGTCATAACAAGCCAAAAAACTGCCCCCCCAAAAAAGTGAGCACTCACCAATTGTTCTGAGACGGCCTTTTTTGTGCTCCTTCATCCTCCTTTCCTAGCTGCTCATAACCTGCTGTATCACTTATCACCCATCTCAAAACTTGTCTTTCCTCTTGATTTAGATTTGAGTTCTTGATTCTTCCACCCACGTCTGTGTTAATTTGCCTCCCTCATGTTGAGCAGAGAGCAGATCAAGGGCTGTCATTCTGCTCAGCTTAATCTCCAAGCAAAAAATGTACAAAAACAACCATTTCAGAAATTCACTGATTAGTCAGCAGAACCACAGTCTTGGTAATGCCCGGGGGGAACACACCTCTGTCACTGCACCCACACAGGACAATGACAGTTGCCTGAAACAGACCTTGTAAGCCAAGAGACTTCTCATCCCCCAAGGTAAACTTTGGGTTCTGGCAGCCTCAAAATGGCTGTGCAATTTTCTCAGCAGCATGCTGAACAGCTCCACACAAAAGAGGGCTGCTAAGCTAGAGCTGCACCTGTACCAGGCTGTGGTGAATGTGCTGTGCTGGGGATCCTTAAACTTGGTGCCCCCGTGTCACTTCCTCCAACTCCATTCCCCACCTGGGAGGTACCACGAATATCCTTGCATATACCAAATGCTAAAGAATCCTAATAGACCAAGTCCCTGTTTGCTTAGGGTGCATGACCAGCAATACTACAGTATATTTTGTCCTGCAGTCTATGTTGTAGCTGATATCCTTCAGTAGATATGGGCAATGGAGTATTTGGTAGAGCTGCCAAGGGTTTCAGGCAGGAAGCTGAAGAGCCCATTGTATTCAACATGAAATGCTTTGCAAAAATCCTGGCGAGGTAAGGGAGTAAATTGAATCAGGTATCTTGCCACAGATGTTTTTGAGGCACTGAATGACTGCTCAGTGCACATACTCTGCTGGTATGGAAAAGTGCACAGCTTTATAGTACAATCAAGCATCAGCATCATCAACCTCTCTCTTTAAAGAACACATTTGGGTTGAAGTCTCATGAGGGATTTATGTGCCTTTCTCTTAAATAATGCACAACTTAGTAGTTTGTGCTGTCTCTAGGAAACACTGGCAACCTGCAGTCAGGAGAGGAGAAGAATTCTTTGGAGACAGCTGTTTTCACACATTTTCTGCTCCTGTTCATGTTTCCAGTTCAGCTGTAGGGGAAACAGATACTGTAATTGATATTATATATACATTGCATAGCACACATGTATGCACATGCACATCCTCACTCTAAAGACACATTTGCACGCATACACACATAATATAATATATTCACACATTTCTTGTCAGGATTAAACTTCTGCAGCAGAGTCCTTGCTGAATTTGTTTCTCTGTGCTGTCAATTGTAAAGTAAAAGTGCTGTTCCACGAAATCACCTGGACACTCGTACTTCATCTATCAGCTCTCCTTTCTAAGTGTCAGGAACTTGACAACTCAATGAACATAGATACATAGGATATGTAGGATTTTCTATAGTTCTTTTATGTATGAATGCATCTCTACATATAAAGTGACAGATCTCCAGTTGATATATTGATTAATAAACCAGTGCTGCTCTGCAGATGCCACTGAATCCCTCTTCATTTGCATCTGTAGAGCGTCTGGTCTGTGATATACTATCATGTACACAAGCCACAATATTATGGCACAGCATTACTTAACCTTTTAGGTATAACTTAATAAACAGACAGAGTGGAAAAACAGAATAAAAAATGCTGGACACTAAAAAAAATATTTCCTAAGTCTAGCCTACTATAAATTCCATATATGAGCAGCAATGCTTTTTCTTTTCTTTTTAAATTTATTTTTAATTTTACTAGTATTTCTGTCATTCAGTCTAAAAATTATTTACTTACCCTGATTCAAAGCAGAACATTAGAGTGAAAAGAAAATAACAGATATTTCTCATTCCTCAAACTGGATCCATTGTTTAAAAGAAATCCTCATGTTGTATATCCAGCACTCACTGTGACCAGTGATAGATGAATACTCTGTTACTCATACAGGTAGAGATTAAATATTATCTATTTTTAATTCAGTCACAGTAGTTTGAGGAATGAAATTCTGCTTGGTAACAGAAGATAACACTTCACGAACACGTTGATTATGAAAAAGAAGGACAGTGAAACATAGCAGCTGAAAGCATACAGAAATTCAGAAGGTTAAAAAGGTTGAGCCACTATTTTCTCACAAATAAGATTATAGATAAAGAAAAACAGAAGGGAATTTTCTCACTATCTGTGGCAGTAAATGTTAACGCCCTGTGAAGTGCCTTGTTGCAATCTCAGAAACCAGGAACTATCTGTCCACAAGACCTGTAAAAGTTCTTAACAGTACTGCGTGCCCAAATCTGGGCAGCATTGAGGACATCTTAATAGAATGAGGAAGTTAAACAGAAAATTAATACCACAGCAAAAAATCAACATGAATAAGTCCTTTGAAATGACTTGGAGACCATGCTTCAGTGCAGCTGTACTGTGTTAGTGATGAAAGACTTCAAAGTCTTTATGTGACAAAGGGAAACAGAACTTGACCAAAAGATGCTGTATGTAATGCCAGAAGCAGCAGTCAAAATTCAGGGATAGACAAAGTGACTCAATAAACAAAATAAAACATAAAACCACCTCTCCCCCCATTCTTCTGTCTCTTGTGTAAGGGTTCATTTGATATGAACTTGTACATGTGAATTATCTACAAGTATCACATCAACGTCAAGGGCAGGACCTCAGGTGGTAGACATCAACTGACATCTGCCCTCAGTGTGATCTTTACCTTCAGACAACACAGGGAAGGAGAAAAGGTATTTTTTTGCTTTGAGAAAGAAAGGCAGAGGTGTCAATATACCCTTATATTGTAAATAAAAGCAACTACAACTAACAAAGCAATGGTGAAACTAATTAGTTAAAATGGAGGCTCTAAAGGTGCTGCATTTCACTTATCAGTAACCCTTCATACCAGCAGCACCCAGCTGAACCAGGCATCTGTAGAGATGGGCTTGTTCCTACCAAGGTGGATGTTATCCATGTGAATGAATACACTGGTATCTGTCCCACCAAAAAGAAAAAGAAAATTGTACTGTATCTGTTAATGGTGTCCTCAGGAAAACAAACTCAGCAGAAAAGAAAGAAACCAATTTACAAGCCTTTTCCATGCACTAAGGCTGGCAAGTTTGAGAATAGAGCTACTCAAGACCTCAGACAGACAGAATCCTGTGAACTTCTCAGCACTGGAGATGTCTCCACTCAGGCACCCCAGGTCCGACAAGGGGTCAAAGTCACAGGAGTCATTTCTCTGCCTGCCTCACTCCTATCACATCAAAGCTACTTATATTAAATTATCACCATAGATTCATCAGCATCTGAAGGAATATTTTCTCTGATATGGATGCACAAGGCAAATTTAAACCAATCCCTACAAAACTGGAGCAGGCTATACATAGGTGAGTGCAGGAAATTATGTAAATCAGCCTGTTAAATGAATACCTGGAAGATTTATAGGAACACCAATCTCACGAAAAGATTGGTCCACACTTTTATAGTGACCAGGCATCACTGATAGCTGGGAAAATAAAACAAAACCCCATCAAACAAATAGCACAAACTCTTAAGGATGGGGAAGCAGATTTATCTCTAGAGCTCAGGCACAATGGGCATACATGAGAAAAATATGTCTTCATATTTTAAATGTGGAGAAAAAGTGATACTTTTAGCAACCTCCGCAGCCCACACAAGCTTAGACAGAACTTTGCTTCTGGAGACCAACCACAGTACTTGACAAAAGCAGTATATGAGCATAAAGACTTTCTGAGCAGCATGGCACATTCACATTTCCCAGCAGCCTCCTAAAGCAGAAAATGATTAGTGAAACCCTGGCAACAAAGCTCGTTCATTAGCTGTGTTCCTTCCAAAATACAGAGCAGGAATTACGACAGGAGCAAGCATAGTCCATGTGTTGATGTAATAGAAAGTAAAACTTAATTTGTATTTATTCATGCTCCTGAGAAGGGAAAATACTATGGAAGCAAAGTCCCAACTTTCTTGTTTAGGTGGGCTTTTTAGTTTAATGATACAGAAGCTTCATGTAAAAAGAGTTGGGCTCATATCTTTCAGATTGTGTCTCTAGATAAAACCTCCTAGAGACCATTCTTCTGGGTCTAGTAAGCAAAGTAATAACATGGATTTTATACCCATACTCCTAATTCCCCCTTTCCAAGCCCCTGTCCTCAGCACAAGGTTTCAAGCCCACAACAGCTGCTCTGTGCTGGCCCCAGACCATTGCCAGGGCAATCTGTGGGACACCACTCCTGGGTGTGGGCCAAGCCCACCTAAGGATTGTGCTCATCATGGAGCAGAACAGGCCTCTGTGGGACAGAGCATGGCTGTGTGCCTGGCACTGCTTTGTGTCTGAGCATCCAGGCAGCTTTAGAGCCCCTTCAGGCTGTGAACACATTCCAGGGAAATCAGGCTGGGGTTCATTCGCAGCTGGGATCTGAGCCTTTTTTGTGATGAATAAGAGCCAGTGCCAGAAGACTGGAAGGAGCACCGGAGTGCCTTCAGGGCAACATCCCACAGGCGTGGAGCTGACACTCACTGCAAGACTGCAATGGGTTCTGGGTTATACATTGAAAGTTCAGTAAAGGGGTCAGCAGAGTTATCAAAGTTAGGCATCAGTTTGGTGTAGCAGAGCCTTGCCCCTTTTACTTCCTGTTTTTAATTTGGTAGGAATTACACAAACACATACATATCCACACACACTTGCCATGCTTGGTGATGCAGCTAAGTAATTCAGCATATTCTGGTGTGTTATACTGTAACTCAGAGACCTTTTCAGAGGCTCTATTTGAAAACTCTCTGGACAAGGATATGTACATCAACACACAAGTATTAGTCCTGCAAACATTTAAGTCACTTACATTTCTTTGACTGTATTTCTGCAAAAAATTTGCAAAATTTGCTTCAGCTAAACAGGTGCCATAAAATTTAGCATAACTTTGTGTGGTATTTTATACAAACACTGACAACATCTGGGTGAGAAAGGAACTGGTTGAAAGGAAAATGATTTTTTTGTTTGATCAGAAGATGGGCAGTTGCCTGAATCAAGTGCAATGATAGATTTGTCTCTGCAGGACTGATTTTTGCTTTGGGCAAAGATTTCATTTGATTTAAATCCTTGATTGAGGGAATCTGCAATAGATTTTGCAAATGGAAGTATCAATGTTTATTAGTTTCTGCAGCCTCATTTCAACACTACTGGAGAAGGGAGCTGGATCAGTATAACTACAGTGCTGATTCCTTCTTTACAGAAGAATCCCTACAAAATTTATACTTTTGTATGATTATTGACATCATAACTGAATTTTCAATTTAGGTAAGTTATCTAGAAATGCACAGAACAGAAAAAGTTGGAATCTGCAGCAAGCATAGCAGAAAACATATTTTAGATCACTCAGAAGATAGTTCTGACTCCAAAAACTAGAAGGCTAGAAAGCAAGACAACAAGCATCCTGTTTCCTAAGGTGCCATTTGGGCCAGTTCACTGTTTGCAAAGAGAATGGTTCCAGTTGCTTATTCAGAGAGTACCTGACTCACATGCTATTGCTTGCATGACTTCCAGCTTATTTACAAGCCAAGGTTGCATGAATACAGAGCATTTCACCTTATTCACTGTTTCTTTTAGGAGCTGTTCTGTTCCTGGAAATGGAAAGGACTCCATTTAATGATTAACCATCAAAATAGATTCCCTCTTTATAGTCTCCCAGGGAAACGGTAAATCACTTTGACCAGTATATTTTCAGAACAATTAATTTCAAAAAAAAGAGAACAGAATAGCCAGGGTCTCTAATATAGCTATAGAAGATGCAAACTAGAAAAAATTATGTAAAGCCTCTGTTGAGTTAGAAATCCTTCTGTCCTCTGTATCTCAGGGTGTATCACTACTTCCAAAAAAGCACCACTCTGCCTCCAGCAATTCCCTTCATAGTTCTTCTAGTAGTGGGTAACCATTTTGGTGAGATTGGTTTTCTTCCTCTAGGACATTTTGATATAGTAGTGTTGCTTTATGCATCTTTATTTCAATAAATAAAGTTGATCGTTGCTGTGTTTGCTTTTCTGGTTTCAGTATTTTTACTGTGTGTAACAGATGGAGCTGCTAGCAACACAGAGAGATAAGGTTGCTTAACATTTCCCATGCTAAGTCTCTGTTTTCAGATGCTTATTTCTCATTTTATCCACTTGGGCTGCAGCATTTCATGCTTGCTCCTTGCCTTGGATTGATTTTCCCTCCCTGGTTTTCAGTGCATTATTTTGTTACTTCTGAAAATGAAAAAAAACCACAAAAAATAATGAAAAAACCCACAAAAAATAATAAACCCCCCTCCACACTCCCCATACCCCCTTGAAATAAATATATTTCCTAAGTTATTTTCTTTCTTGTGAGGTCTTTGTATTTGCAACAATAGTGTTGCATTTTGGTAGGAAGATTGTGGCGGGGGGAATTAAATTAGCAGGTTCACTACTTCTGATCCATGAGTTAATCTCACTAACAATAAAACCACTGTGAACAAAGTATGAACCTTCCTGTGTAGAACTAGCTTTTGAACTCAGTGTTTTTAGAAACATTAGTTTAAAAACAGAAAAAAACTTGGAGCTAATACAATCAGAGGAAAAGCAAACCAGGAACTTCATTATCCTGCCTCTTTAGCTAGTACATCGTCACACACACAAATATCCATAGAGCAGATCACAGCCTTATTTTTTGAAGATATGCAGCCATCACCTAAAGATTTTAGGCAAAATACTGCCACCACCAAAATAGTTGGAATATTTTCCTGATGACTTTGCTGGGAAAAGTGTTGTTTCCTTGGTGAAGCTCCCTGAAACCTTACATTTTAAGTAAAGTTATGCAGCTCAGACTGCTCCTACGCAGAAAATACAGCTTTTGCCTTCCATGCTTCCACATCCTCTGCACACATGCCACTGCAGCAGCAGCTCCTGCTCTTTCCTCAGCCATTTCCAGGCTCAGACAAGCACTTGGATGTTAGAGGATTACTCTCTGCAGGGGCAGCTGGTTTCCACATTGTTTATCTGAACACCTTTAATACTGGCTGCGAGGAAACCTCCGGGGCTGGCAGTGCTTTGTCCCTGAACAGCAAGTGCTGTGCCAGTGTCCAGGACATTAGCTATATATGATATTTATTTCTCTTGGAAATGAAGATACCCCCAGGGAATGTACCTTTAATAATGCTTTCAAAAAAAAAGTAAACTAATCAATTAAGATTTGTCAAGTAATTACCCTAAGAATTGTTCTACACAACTGAAATATATCAATAAAATAATTAGCCTTACACTTTGTGTCTGGCTAATTATATAACTATTTACCATGCATATTTTCAAGCTAAACTTTACTAGCTTCCATACAGAAACTCTCTCAGTGTAAGAGATTGTACCACAAATTACAAGAGTTCACGTTTAATATATGTCAATATATTTTCAAGGACATTTACATAATATATGCAAATATATTGAAGAGTCTTAGCTCTTGCAAATTCTAATCCCCTCCTTAACATCTAAGTCATATACAGCAATATGTGATATGGGTGTTGTTTTTTTGTAAATTTTAACTGGCCAGCTCCTCCTCCAGTTTAACTAAATTAGTGAGGCTGCTGAAATCTGTTCCACAGCGGACCCTGCTCTGGGATTGCTTGGGCACTGGAGCAAAGGCAGGATGCATCTTGGTTATTAAATGAAGTGGTTCACTGGAGATATGGTGAAGTTAGAAACCCACAGTCCTTGCTGCTTGCCATTTGTCTTCCAGTTATCAACCAAGGTGTTGGTCTTAGCCTATAAACCCTTGGACGATTTGGGCTTGGTCAGAAGTTGTGTAACTCTCCTAATGACAAATAGCTGCAGTAATACCTGGAGATCAAGCAAAATGCACAGGATTAATTATATTATATGAAGTGAAAGGGATATTGGCCTCCAGGTAGATTACCATGCTTCCAAGTTCTCATATTCCAGGAATTGCTATAAAATACATTGTATTAGCACATACATTTTCACTTCTTTAGAGCTGGAGTTTTTGAGTTAGAGGTTTAGTTTTCCAGCAATGAACCAGCCTTCAATAGCAAAGTCATGGCACAATGTCACACACAGAACCATAGAACTATAAAGAATCACAAAAAAAAAAAACAAAAAAAAAAACCAAAAAAACCCCTCCTGTCAGATCCAGTATTTAGAGTCAAATGGGAACATCTCACCTTGTTTTCACTTTAAATCTCATTCAGGGAGTCAAAACTGTATTAATAAGCCAGTCCAAATGTTCCCAATGCACTTTCAATTCTCAGTGCATCATAGCCAAACCCCAACATCACTTTGAGACCCTTGTGCATTTTCTTCTATTGCTCTGGCTCAGCTGGTCTCTGCGATGGAAAAACTGTTATTAGGTAATTAGGTAATATTAAGTAGAATGAAAATTACTCCAAATTTAAACTTCAAAATATCCCTTAGACTTTTTCCAAATGCCACTGGGATTCCCACTGGAGACATCATGGTCTCTACAGTAACCTGTCACCACTGATTATTGTCATGGCACTGAACACACAGAATTAATCTGTGGCATGCAACAGGGAAGAGAACTGCAGTAAAAGCCCTTCCCCAGGCTGCAGCTCTTCAGGGACAGCTGCTCTGCCATGACTCTCCATGGCCACAGTTCCAGCAAGAAATATCCTCCTGCTATGGTGTGGGGCCCTCCCTGGGCTCCATGGTCTCTCTAGGGACCAGTTGTGGTCATTCCTGCTGTACTCCAAAGCCATGCAGAACCTTTTCTCAAATGAGGGAGGAGTGCAACTGCTCATGGAAAAGGCTTTTCCATCTGGATCCAGCTTCACAGAAAAGCTGGGACAAGAGACACGTGGCTGGGGACATGTGTACCTGGGTCCTGCAACAGCTCCTGCCCTCTTCTACAGGCAGAAAGGAGTGCTGACATGTGGCTGAGTGGGAACCAACAACATCAGAGAGAGGGGGGAAGCATTAGGAAGTACTGAGGAGAAGGAAATAATCCTAAAGTATGGTTGTAGTTACAGGCTGCAGAAATGCCACAAATCAGTGCATTTCTCTGATTTCTTTACACCAAACTGGGCTCAGTTGCATACAAAGGGCCAGCCATCACTTACATATTTCAAACTTACACAGCATTAGTCACAGATTCCTTATTACACAAAGTTATTTTCCTTATCCTATCTGCCACAGACGATAAAACTAAACAAATGGATGAATATAATTCATTCACTGGTTTATGAACCTGAAGCCCCACAGAGACAGTAGGATATAGCAATCCAAACTGCAGTGCTGCTAAAACTGAGGGACAAAATGCAGCACAAGATCAGAGTGTACCAGCTTACAAGGATTTGTTCCGGGAAACCAAATGTGCTCTGGGATTGATGTTGTTTCACTTCTTTCTGACTTTGTTATCCTTACTGTAAAACATTACTTATAAATATCAAACATCGAAAAAGGCACCGTGATTTTAAGGCAATACATGAACTCAGGATAGAAATGGATAGGGTTTACCTGGGGCTTTGAAATGTTTTGAGGTGTTAAGGTCAATGGTCCCTTTTAATGGAAAAGCCTGGTTTGTCCCTTTGAACACTGCAATGGTGCAATGGATATATACACAACAAGAGTATTTCCTCTCATCACTATGTTGTTCCATCTGCTTTGGGCTGCACTGCTTGTGTAAAAAGGCAATCCAAAAATATCAGGTGGGCTGTAGATTTGCCGTCCAGAGGTCATTTGAGATCATTGTTAGCTTGTTGTGAACTTTGCACAAAAGCTGTGACAGCAAAGATAGTTGGGTGACACTGCCGTGGCTCAGTTTGGGAATTTTTACATTGAAAAAACCCAACAGCTAAAGAAGAGTGAGTATCCCCCAGTGCCCAGACAGAAATGCACAATGCAGGAAAGGGAGCTCATTGGAAAAAGCTCTTGAGGACATCGGGAATACCCAGTCTGACACTGAGGACATTTGCAAATGCAAGTTAATGCCTTTCAGGATTAGTTTTTAAACACACAATGATGCAAATGTTTATTTATCCACAGAGTGGCAGATTGTTAGTATTGCCTATGCCAAAATATGCTTTGGCTGCAATCCAGTGACAAAGCCTTGTCTGAGAGATACTGATCAGTCTGGGGAGCTGAAGTGACACAGAAGAGATTTAAAAATCAAGGGGGCTTGCTCTCTGAGGCATACACAAAGTGCTCATTAACTTTTATCAGCATGTAATTCTCTTCATCCTGTCTCCTGCACTGCAACTGTATGGGAAATATTTTGGGGTGACAGATATACCGGTTACCCAGCCTCTGGCAAAAGGGTTCAAAACTTCCTGACCTGTATACTTTCTGTGCACAGATTTAGGGTCTAGGAAGAAGTTCAGAGTATTCACCTTTATTTGCACGGTTTCAAAAGCAGCACAGCACACCTCACCTGCACATACAGATTTTATACTACCACAGCTGCATTTACTGCTCCCGAAAAGATAAGATAATGTTGTGGCACAACAGCTGCCCTGCCATGCCGACAGCAGGGACTCCCCAGGCTGGAGCACCTCACATTCTGCTTAGCCAAGCCCAGGGGAAATGCAATTAATGCCCAGCATGGATCATTATCCACCCCTGCGTCAGCTGCCTCCATCTGCCTCAGCTTTCAAGGCTAGTTTTAATAGTTTTGCAAGTTACAGTGAGGCTTGCTTCGTTATGCTTTTATTAGTGATTTGTAATGGTCCCTAATTAAACATAACAGTGCTGCAGATACAGTTGAAAAAGGCTCTACCACCCCTTCACACTCTGGAGTATTGAAAGAGTGCAAGTCTGCAATTTTCTTAGTTTGATCGCCACAAGTGTGACAAAGAATTTATGGTTCATCACCAAGACCAAATTAGCATCATACATTCCCCAAAGGTGCCATGCACAGATTTCTTATTTGAGTCTTGCCATTGCTTGAAAGACCAAGAGATTTCCCCATGGGCTGAGGAGCAGTTAAGCAGCTGATGGCAGACTAGAGTGTGGGGAGTAGAGTGACATGGCAGAAAAATCTCATGGATATAAAGAGACTTTTACTGTTATCATGCATTTAGAATTGGCATCTTTGCTTATTCAAATTCCACTTTAAAAAGTCATCAAGTCTTCTTTAACAGGAATCATCTATTTACAAAACTCCAAACTTAGCTTTGTTGCCATGCTATCATAATGGAAAACACCAGCCACAAAAATGTATGTAGATATTAATGAGGAACATAACACTGAAAAATGACAAAGCTTACTTAAGGTTATCAAATACATGAAAATAGTTAGTGTTATCTGTCCAAAATTACTGTTAATCATGAAACTCCACATTCTCATTGCTAGCTAAGCAGTCCCCCATCATCACACTGCAATAGAAAGAATGTTGGAGGAGACTAAATTCAGCTGCTGGAGATCAGACAGAGTAAGGAGGACGGGTGTGCACAGAAAGCTCTCTATATGTAGCTTCATCATTAAATTTCCCTAGCATGAGCAGAAAAGTTATTAAATTCCCAATAAAAAAATGTTTAAATGTCATTAAAAAGTTTCAGTTCTATCATAATTCTCCTTAATGGTAAAAATTTCAGTGCTGGTTCTCAGTCCCAAAATTGCATTTTCAAAGAACCCTGTGCTTTAAGTCTCAAATTGCCTAATTACCATATTTATTGCTGGATTCTGTTTTCTAATCCCTGATGACTTTGTCAGATATATTTATGCTCCCTTCATTTTACTCTCCTACAAGAAGGACATACAGGAGGTAGTGAGGATGGCATGTTGCAACCTGAGTTGAATAGGTGGCTTTTATCACACCATATTAATACCTATTTAGCTACACAACATTAAAGACTCTGCAAACTACACAGTCCTGGGTGTGAAAAATCATAGCAGTTACATTCTCCCTAACATTTGTCCATGTTATACTCACGGGATGGTCATTATAATTGATAAAAATTAAATCTCAAGAGTAAACCATTCAGTCACGTTGACAGCACCAAACCCCATTTTATTTCAATTGAAGATTTGAAGAACAATTCTTTTGCTTCTCAGCTCCCTTTAATTAAAGCATTGCTACGAAAAAAGTAATTTAAGGGAAGAGGCAGGATAAAATATTAATAAAAGCAAGTATCGAGGCAGTCCAAAAGTAGCAAAAACTTTAAACTGTTCAAAGAAAGGCTCTAGTTTTATTTGGTTCCTGTAAATTTAGAAAGGGAAGAAAAAGACATGGAATTTATTCCTGTTGCTTAAATAAGGGTTTCATTAAACTGCAGTTCTCTTTTAAAATGGAGTATATAAAACCACCATGATAATACTACACATTTATTTGTCCTTTCATATTTAATCAGCAACCACCACTCAGCCAAATTTTCTTAGCTTTTAACCTTGTCAGCTCAACACACAGTCTGCCAGGCTAGATGTTTTTCCTATCTTGTAACTGACTGTTGAAATTCTGGTATTTCCTTTCATCACATGTTGGTGATAAAATTCAAGATAGTAGAATTTCTGCAAATTAAAAATGTTAGAAAGGTCAACAGCAAACCTCAATCATACATGTCTTGTTTCAAATTCACCCTCATTATACTAAAACCATAAAACATTAGCTGTACCATTAAAAAAGAGAAAAAAATTGAAATATTGAAATATTAAGTATTATTTTGGCATTTTTTAAACTACATCTTTGAAGCAGAACACTATTTAAAAATTACCCTTGCTCTTGGAAAATGCAGGGATTTGTGAGCTTAAGAAGGTCTGTCTACAAACAGATCTGGCTGTTAAAAGCTATCCTATTGCTATCACAAATCGAGATTTTGCAAACGATCATGAATTTAGTGGTCATTACAAGCTATGATGGCAGTGACACTTAGCAAAGAATAAAATCAATAAAAAGAAAATAAGATCCATCACTTATTCATATTGATACGCTAATTTTCCAAATGTGAAGGAAGATAAAATGTGCTGAAGTCATTGCAATCAACAGATTTGATGCTGAAGAAACAGAGCAGGTCTCTCACGCTTAGTTTAATTTCTAACTTTTATTTCAGTACAGACAATTTTTAAACGAGAAGCGAAGTTGATCTGTGGTATTTTAATATGATAAATTAATGGAATGCAAAATATTCAGAATTTGGGGGTTTGTGGAGTGAAAGAACAACTTGTGGTGGAGTGTCTATGCTGTCACAAGTGCTGACAGTGATTAGAATAAGGTGGTTACATTCTTTATTTGAAGTTCTATATTAACAGATCCGTATTCTAATAATTACTGAATAAGAAAATACACACCAGAGAACATTTTTAAAAATAATAGAAAATTTATGACAAAGTATGAGCAGTAAGAGCATAAAACAATTCTTCTGCATCTTAGTGAGTGTTTTTTCTTATATTCTGTTTCATCAGAAATCTGCTTCATGCCTCCATTTAAATTTCTTCAAATTTTAATCAAATATATGTGAATATGATTTTTTTCTCAAATAAACTGAATGCTGTGGGTACATTTCTAAGTTCTGCAAGCATAGTTTAAAGAATGCAAAATTATAAAGGGTATAGGATCTTATTGGACAAAAAAAGCGCCATTATTTTGGTTGGACCTTAAATAAAAATATTTGAATGCATTCTATCCAGAATATAATTATATGATTCACATATCACTTTTAGCAGATCAAATCTCCACCTGAGTCTCACAGATAGTAAAATGAATCCGTTCAAGCAAAACTATTTTCTCATTTCATTTACCAGGGAAGTAACTAGCACGAAGGCAGAAGGTAGTTCCTCCTGAAAATAACAATCCCCAGTAAATAAAAAAATCAGTCAATTGCTCTAGTTACAACCACCTTTTTGGTGTTAAGCATTTTAGGCATTCTCTGTTCCTTGGGTTTTCTGGCAGTGGGCTGTGTTCATAGAGAGTCATGAATATTGGGAGCTGTACCTAATGCATGACACCAGCATACCTTCACTGTGTGAAACCTGCTTAACCTAGGGAAATAAATACAGGCTTTTGTCCAGAAAACAAAACCTATTAAAAATGGCTAGTATAAGATAATACATAAAAACTAGTATAAAACTAGATAATTTTCCATGTGCTGAGGAACTTGAGGGGATTTATTTTTATACCACCTTGAAAAGTCAAGCAGACCAGAAACTGGAGACAGCTTCAGCAAATCATATAAAATTCTGTCTGTAGACAATTTGGTGTAGAGCCAGCAATCAAGAATTGGGATATCTTGGCTCTCCAGTCAGTGAAGCTCCCACAGCATTTTTAGGAACAAAGATGGGTAATTCTACTCCTCCAAATTAACTTTAATGATGGCTTCACTTTCTCAGGAATCTCAGCTAAAATCCAGTTCTCATTTCACTGATGTTTTTACATTGGCAGAACTTAGGTGAAATTTAATATTCACAATATTTTTATTTAACAGACAATGCTTTTCATCTTGGATATAGTTAATTTCAGTGGGATCTTCTTGGTGTCAGTCTGATGGGTTCCTTTCCTGCCTCAGGGAAGAACTGGAGGTTGTCCAAAGAAGGACAATGGTGCTGGTGAAGGGTCTAGAAAATAATTTTTATGAGAAGTGGCTGAGAGAACTGAGGTTGTTTAGTCTGGATGAGAGAAGGCTTGGGAGGATCTTATCACCTCTACAACTTCCTGAAAGGAGATTGTAACCACGTGTCTGGATCAGTGTCTTTTGCCATGTCTCAAGTGAAAGGACAAGAGTGTATGGCCTTAAATTGCACCAGAGGAGATTCAGAATGGATATAAGAATCTTTTTTTTTTCACTGAAACAGTGGTCAGACATTGGAATCAGTTACCCAGGGAGGTGTTGGAGTCCTTGTCTCTGGAATTGGAGTCTGGATATGACACTAAAAATGTTCAAGAGGAGTCTGGATACGACACTTGGGGTTAGGGGTGTTTATGGTGGTGCTGGATTGGACAAGATTATCCTGAAGGTTTCTTTCAACCTTGATTCATATGATTCATATGAACCTATGTGATTCATATGAACCTTGGAGGATGCAAATAAGAGCAGCTTGCAAAGTGGATTGAAAACTGAATGAAGGCTCTCTGAAGTGAATTATTATTAGAATAAGAAAACTAGCCTAGATCAAGGTAAAAAGCAAAAATTGCATTTTGCTGTTAAAAAGGGGGTCATAGAAACTATACAAGCAATAACTGAAACAATTAAAGCTATAAATAAAGCTAGAGAGGAAAAAAAATTGTAATTGTGATAGCGCACAACCGTTTTGTAGCCATCTAATGTTGGATGCCTAAGGCAGGACATAAATCTCAGGAGGCTCTCTATGTGGTCAATGAAGAGAGAGAGCAATTCAGTCAAGTACTCAATTTACGTGCCTAAATAAGCCTGGAAAGGCCAGGCAAGAGCTCCTCTTCCTCCCCTGATTGCTCACACAGTGAAGAGGAAAAAGCTTTCAGATTTAAACATCTCAGCTGGTTGTTTTGTGTCATGCAGCAAAGATCCCCCAAGGATCTGAACTGCTGTCAGGGTCCAGCAACAGTGTAAATGATACAAGGATGTATGAAACAACCTTTCCCCAGAGCATGCACAGCCAAGACAGCAGCCAGAGCAGAGAAAAAAAAGGACATAATGGAGGTGGGAGAACAGAGGCAGTGATCCCAGCAAGTACAAAGACCTGGAATGGTTTCATGAGTCACTGCTGCTCTGTGCCCCATTGCAAGAAAGAGTGCCTGAAATAAAGGTGTTTTGTTACTCACAGGCCCTTGTTTGTATGTCAAGGCAAGCAAAGGTGAGTTTCCTGCTTTCTGGTTCCAAAGAAAATATACATCTTATTCAGTTGGCTAACAAAAATCTGAACAGATGACTGAGTGGATTTTTAAATTCTATTATATTCTGCTTTCAGTGTCTAGGGAAGTACCTTAATACTTCAGAGGGAAAAGGTCCCACTGTCTGTGACAGAGCATATAATTGAACTCAACTCTCTGAAATCAGGGAAATTTGTCTCACTTCTCAGAGTGTGGGTAATCCTAATACCCTTTACTTATGAAGAAACCTCCTTTGTAAGAAGCTCATGTAAGTGAAAAAAGGTACTACAAAGATAAAGTTTTGGGCCTCTCACTACAAGAGGGCAATGGAGGTGGAGAAGAGAGCACAAGTTCTATGAGGAGCAGCTGAGGGAGCTGGGAGTGCTTAGCCTGGAGAAAATGAGGCTCAAGGAGGACCTTATCACTTCTACAACCCCTTAAAACGAGGGTCTGCCTATTCTTCAAAGTGACAATGGATAGGACAAGAGGAAAGAGCCTCAAGTAGGGGACTTAAGATTGCATATTAGGAAAACTTCTTCCTGGAAAGGGTTATCAAGCACTGAGACAGCTGCCTAAGGCAGTGGTTGAGTCACCATCCCTGGAGGTGTAACAAGATGTGAAAATGTGGCACTTAAGGGCCACTTAAGGGCACTTAAGGGCAGTTTAGTGATGGACCTGGCAGCACTAAGACAACAGTTGGACTTCACGATCTTAAAGGGTTTTTTCCACCCTAAGTGATTCTATGATTATAAAGATCAAAAAAAGTGGTTTTAAGAAAGAATATTATTGAGGATGTCAACTCATATGATGCCATCTCCAAAAGAATCCAAAACTCACAAATCTAAATCTAGAACAAGCAGTTCCTCACAAATTTAAATCTATCATTTAGATTCCATTAGATTCCCACACTAATGGAATTTGTGGCACAAACTCAAGGCTCAGTAGCTTAAAATAAAATTTTCCATGTTTTCAGAATTTTTCTTATATTACCCACAGAGAACTATGTTGTCTCAAGAAACATCAATTAAAACAATCACACAGATTTTTCCAAGAATTAATCTGAAATAACTATTAGACATCAGATATAGGCAGAGTACTTTCATAGTCATATATCTACCCATACACTTAATTTAATGCTCACATTTAACAATAAATTACTTTTCAGGATATTAAAATGTATCTTACTTTCAAATTGTGTGCTGCACTTTCTGTTGAGTCAAAACATCTAGACTTTTTTAAGTCAAAACTTTGATCATTACTTTTGCTATTGATATTTAATCTTCACAGCGACACTATATAAGATCATGCTAAAATTCATGCTTTCACCAAGAGGGTTAGCTGTACCTCAAAACCCAGCAGAGAACAATCATAAGAAGTCCAAGTCCTTGTAATAAACATTTCATTTTTTACAGTCATATTCTATAGATGATTCTGAAACACCGACTGTAAGATACAGAGAAAAAGAATAAATGATCATTTTACACATTCCCACAATTACAGCTTTTTTTAAAAAAACCCCATAATTCACATGAAATTAGTTATGCCATGGAAATAAGAAATATTATAAAAACATTAGTGAACAGAGCATAACTAGATGATGGCCAATTTGAATGTGGTTTTAGTCTCATCAAATTAAGCAGGTTAATTAGGTAACTATTGAGATGTGCTGTAACTTTTACAGAATTTCTCACCTATTCCTGGCACTATGCGGAATATCTTGGCCCTAATGTTTGGGCTAAAGATAAAGGAGGAGAAATGAGCCATATCAAAGTTTATCACAACAATTACCTGTCAGTCTGAACATCAAGGATCACAGAATTATAGAATGGTTTGGGTTGGCCTTGAACAATTCTAGGGATAGGCCAGCCACAACTTCTCTGAGTAACCTCTTCCAGTGTCTCACCTAATATCTAATATAAACTTACTGTTTCTTAGTTTGATATAAACTTACTGTTTCTTAGTTTGAAGCCATTTCCCCTTGTCCTGTCACTATATGCCCTTGTAAAGAAGACATCAAATTGCTAAATAAACATATTTCTCATCATGGCATTAGATGAATAATGCATTCAATGGTCAGTTAAAGAGATAATCACATTTCAGCTTCTTTGCTGCTCCTTCCTGCCCTAGCATCGTTCCTCAGGCTGTGCCTATGCAAGACCTTTTGGTCTAGAAGTGAATCACACTGAGGAGCTGATCTGCCTGGAAAACAAACCAAGGAAAATTAGGTTCAGCATTCAGCTGGCTTAGTTCCTCAAAATGGCTCACAGCACAACTGTGCAAAGATTCACTTTAGCACAGAACAAGAAGGCTCAAGCAACAGGCAGAAATTGCAGATGGTAGTTTAAGCAGCCTCCCTTCCCAGGTTCTTTGGCTCTATTTTCGCTTTAAAAATATTCTCAAAGTGCGTACAAATTTTGGACACTTTTTCTATTGAATGTTATGATTTGATCTCCAGAAAGCAGCTCCTTCACTTTCATGGATTTCAAGTCCTGAGAGATGCCTACCAGTGCACCACTTTAAATAAGGTCAACTCATTTTCTAGACAGGATACTAAGATCAGGGCCTTTGCCTTTTGTTCTATAAACCTACTTAAATGTTTTTTAGATTGATGATCAGCAAGAAGGTTGAGGGTTTTAATTATCCTCTGAATTCTAGCCAAAAAAAAGTGCTAACTTTTAAAGCATATTCCTTTACATGTGAATTTATTTAATTTGTGCGTTTGAGTTTAAATTTGTCATTATGTAAATTCCCTTGAGATCTTAAGCAGAATAAGCTCTACTATGCTCAGCTTTAAATTGTTTTGTGACACTCAGAAAATGGAATAATAGTAAAAGAATATCCACAAGAGTGTGTCTGTTGAAAGGGTAGCCAATACAGGCTTTGTTTTTAAATAATAACCATACACATTCATAATTTCTCTCTGATCTTATGAGTTGCTCTCTTTGATATATAGCTGCTGAACATCAATAAAACCCCCACCAGCTGATGCTGTGGGAAGGCTGAGCTGGAACAGAGACTGGACAGAGCTAGAGAATAAAGTAGATATTTATTTATTATTAAGGCCTTAAAGGATACACCTTGGGCAGTACAAGAGCCTGGGAAGTGCCACACCCAGGATGGACCAAAAAATGGTTGTAAAATGGTTGACTGGTCACAAGGTCTTACACTTTTATAAGGTTTGGTCCTTTTGCATATTGGGGTTAATTGTCCAATTACAGCTTCAGATTATGAAGTCCCATCCTTCTTGTTTTCTCTCTTCAGTCCACCACTGTCTATGCTTTTTGGCCTGAAAACATGTAACTCTTGTCCTTTGTCTCTAGCAGGAAAAGGATTTGCTTGGTCTACCTACTCTGTGAAGAGAACTTACTAACAGTTGCTACGAGGCTCAGAAGTACACCCCTAGGCAACACAGAATCTGAAAAACATGAAAGCTAAAACTTAAAGCATCACAATCATCATTTAAGAGAGAAAGCCAATACAACATGAAAGAATATAATTTTCCATGCATAAAATAACCTTGTGTTGTTTTGGTGAGTTGCTTGTTATGAGGAAGTCTCTGTTAACTCAGGGTGCTTCTTCTCACTGAACTGGAAAACAGAATCACAATGTAGAAATACAATTGCTTGATAAGTTCTTTTCCTTAGTAGGTAAAGCTGAAGTATATCCATTTCACTGAAGTTGGTGGGCTATCTGTACCCTTACAGTTCAAGTCTTTTTTGTGAATAAATACTGTAATAGCTGTTTTACAAACTTAAGTCCTGGTTTTGTAAAATTTGATTTCTTGGAGCAGAGATTGCTCCTCTGAAGCCCTGGGTGGTGCTGGACCTACATCCAGAGTTCCACTGTGTCCATCACACTGGGCAGGGGGCCTGCACCTGGCCCCACTGAGAGTCCATGCAGAATGCAGGGCTTACAGACCCTTTTCTGAATTATTCCTAAAATGTGTTTTCCTCTAGGATTAATTTCTTGATTCCAGGTCTCACAATTTATTGCCATTCCTTGGGTTTACTTCAAACCCTGGTACAGCACCTCTCCTCAGGAAAAAGAGGAGCACTGAACCTGTGGTAACTCAGCAAGGCAAAATGCTGTCTGTTTAGAGGAGAAGTATTCTCTTTGGAAAACACATAACAAACCAACAACAACAAAAATCTTTAAATTGAAGCCAATTTGCTAATATTGCTTCAAAGTTCCTTGCAAGACTTGCCAAGGAACAAGGGACAGTGTCTTGTTCTGGACAGGACCATCTTTTGGCACCATTTTTTGCTAGCTCTTTTGAACCAGAACAAACCAGGATATAGCTTCTCTCATGGTGCAAACCTCCAGTGGGATTATAACCAGCACAAGGAACTGTCAAGAAATATCCCCCACTGACTCTTATGCCCAATGGATCTCTTCAACAGTTCTTTTTTAAATATACATTAACAATCTGAAAAGCTATCTAGTTCAAAAACTAAACTGAAAATCCCAGGTTTTCAAATTTTTGCTGTTTTTATTAGACCTGTTCATGTAATTTAAGGGAAGAGGGTCAAAGGGGGTTTTTTCCAATGTCTTGTGAGAATATTCTGTCACAATAATTACGGCATCAATTCAATCAATGGTATTTTAAAGTACACACTACAAAGTGCTTTATTGAAAGAATTACTTTTTGGGTGACTTTACAGGATATGATACTTGCCTGTGATGAGAATTTGGCAAAGGCAAAAAATACATGTATGTGAAAACTTCCAAAATAAGCCCTCTCAGAATGCAGTAGTGAAAAATATTTCTGGACAATAGACTGTTGAAATCAGGAATCAAAAATATGAAGAAAATTATTACATTAAATTTAATTAGATGGGTATTTCCATCTGGGCTAATAAATTGGAGAATGCATTCTTCCCAAGAGGAAAACAGTGAAATAATTGGGAATTTTCCTTGCATTACTTCTCCTGATCCAAACTTCCCTGAACCTACCAAAGGGTCTGGAGCACAAGTCTGATGAGAAGCAGCTGAGGGAGCTGGGGGTATTTAGCCTTGAGAAAAGAAGGCTCAGGAGGGCCCTTATCACTCTCTACAACTGCCTTGAAAGGAGGCTGTGGTGAGGTGAGGGTTGGTCTCATCTCCCATGTAATGAGTGACAGGATGAGAGGAAATGGTCTCAAGTTGCTCCAGGGAAGGCTTAGATTAAGTGTTAGGAAAAATTTCTGCTTGGAAAGGGTTATCAAGCATTGGAACAGGCTGCCCAGGAAAGGGGTGGGGTAACCATCACTGGAGGTATTTAAAAACCTAAGGATGTGGCACTTGGGGACATGGTTCAGTGATGGCATTGGCAGTGGTGGGTGAATGGTTGGATGCAGTGATCTTAAAGGAATTTTGCAAACTAAATGATTCTATGAGTCTATGATTCTCCAGTCCAGGTGGAGTTTCATGGTCTTAATACAGGCTGCAGGAGTCTATCAGAAGATCCTAAAGGAGGATCAAACCTCTTTTCCTACTACAGAAATCATTCAGTAAACCACCAAGGTGCTACTGAAAGGCAGCCCCTTTACACAGTATTCTTCTCAAAGCTAGAATAAGATGCCACATTATCAGTCTTTCTGTAGAGACTGCCATCTGTCTAAAGAGGTGACAGAATGACAGCAGCTGCACATCCAAGTGGCTGTCAGGGGAGCAATGACACTGAGCAAGAGAGAAAATGGACAAGTTGAAAGCAATGTGAGAAGCAGAGCTGATGGACTGGGCAAGCAGTCCTTGCAGCTACATGAGTTTATACTTCAGTAGCTTTGAAGCAACACAGCAATTTACTCCCAAATTTCTATTAAAGCTGTGGCTTTTAATGCATAGCTCTAATGAAAATAAAATCGGAGTCCTAATAAAAGTAAGGCTTTAAGCTACTTCTGAGCATCTCTTTAGAGCTAAGGCCTAATGCCTGTAAGATTCACTCAAGTGCAATTTCTAAATCTCCTCAAATACAAGCACATAGATATAACATAAGGCATAGGTCTTCACTACATGCAATAATATTCATACAGAAATGAAGCAAATAATGGTGATGAAGGTGAATAAGATCAGTTCTGAATATGTGAATGACTTCTTTTGAATTGTCAGAATCCTGTGAAATTCTCTTTTTCTGCATCATGAGACACCAGAAGTTTCTTGCCTGCAATTTTCAGGTTACAGGCAGGAATCCTCCACCGGTTGAAGGATTTGCCCACCACAGTCTGGATACCATTTATATTCTCACTTTATACTCACTTTTTACAGTGCTTGATAGCAGAAGCCCTGTCTCCTGGAATTCTTGAGAATGATAGCCCCTGCTTACAGTGGAAAAGATGAAATGCTGAATCCAAAAGGATCAAAATCCTAAATTCTAATAGTTCAAAGAGCAACTAAAAAAAAATATACACATTTAAAAGTCTCATTATTTTTAATCCATCAGAGGAATTTTATGATTGAGCCTTGGGGGGTTGACCATATTGGTTAACAAACTCAGAAAAAACCCCCATGTTACAAAGAAAAAAAACATAAAAGAAAACAAATGAGAAAACCCAAACACACAAACAAACAAAACAAGAAACCCAAACAAAACACAGTTTAGAGAAATAAACTGCATAGAGAGAATTGAGCATCTTGCATTTAGATTTAATTGACTTTGTTATTGTGTTGAAAATTGATACAGTACTAGAGAGTGCCCTCTGGAACACCAGCTTTATTCATTTCCACTCTTGTCTTATTTAAGGAAGTTTAATCAAACTACCAAAACTAGATCCCAGGGCAGTTATTTCTGGATTCATCTTATTGATCCCACATTCAATAAGTGACTGCATACTGATAAACTGGTTGCTGACCTTGGGTTAACCTTCTGAACTTGTTAAACCTTTGGCTTCTATTCACAGTCTACCATGATGAAGGTCTTGTGACCCTCATCCTCCTGGCCTTTTTCCTGTCATTGAGAAGGCACAATTAGGTAAATAACACTTCCAGCAGGCAGAATGGAGCAACATCCTTCATTTTTGCTTCCCGTCTGTAGCAGAGGAAGGACTTTTCAGGGATAGCTGGCATCTATTCCTGAGGCTCAGTGGCTTGGAATAGAAACTGACCAAAACTGAGAGAATGTTGCATTTCAAAGTCCTATTTTGCAGAGTTTTTCCTTGGATCTAAGTGGAGTAACTCAGATTAAAACTTCATTCTATTTAAGTCAACAAAGTAATAGAACAGTCAGGAAGCATCAAATCACTGAGCAAATTGTTCTTTGTCAGCAAAGGAGGAACTCATCTTGCACAGAGAGAAAAAAAAAAAGTTTTTGTCTGACTTGTAACACGCTTGCCCTGGGTTCAAGGAAGGAAATATTGCCCCAACCCACCAGGACCCATACTGGGAAGCTCACATGGCTATGACATGTACTGCAGCTACCCTATAGCCTGAAAGGAGGTTTCACAGATTCTCATTTGCAGATACAACCACACTGAAAGTATAGAGAATGCAAAGAGAGCTGCACTTTCTTTAGAATCTATCATAGAGATTATTAATTAATTAATAATCTAAGTCTGCTGACATTTTCATCCATCTGAGCATGATGTGCCTTGGAGGCTGTGCCCATTTCTGCCCTTTCACTGGTGGACTCATCCACCAAGACCTGGCTCTGACTCTATTACTCCATCTTCTGTCTGCTGCCAGATGCACACCAGATGGTGACTTTTCATTCTGTGTATGAAGAGTGCTGTTTTTTTGGGAGAGGGGATGACTTTCTGGCTGGTTTTGGACAGCCAAAGCACAATGCAGTTCTGAATACTGATAGTTTTGCTAGCCACTACAGCTCATAACACAAATCATAACTCTGAGGCTGGCTGTGATGTATCTAACATCCATCCCCAGAGAGTGACTGTGAGGCCACATGTGAGCTGTGAGCTTCACAGCTACAGAAACCTGCACAGTGCTAGAGAAGCCTAATAGTGGCAAATGTGTACAAATTGGCAGTTCTTACCAGATTTTCCAGCCTGTTAGATGAACAAGCTTGTTAGAGTAAAATTTACTCTAAATATGTGAAACCTGATGGTTTGAAACTGAGATGTTTTCTGGAACAGTTCAGCAGCTTGTTATAATTGTACCATGATTCAGTGCTTGGGCATTCTCCATATCTCAAGTGCTGTCTAATCTACAAGCAGAGCCTCTGACAGGAGCTAGCCAGAATGACACCCTCAGATGAACATCAGAGCAGTTGTTCTTCACTAGGCAAAGATTTCCTAGAAGAATGCCTTGCTTCCTGCAAGATTGAAAACATCTGATGAAGAAATATGGTATACATGCTACATCCTTCTTCCTGACCCCTTCCTAATTGGTATAGGTATTTTCCCAATCTTATCATTATCACCATTCTTGAAAACTTAGCCATCATCACTCCAGAGGGTAGGACAGTACTGGAGTCCACATATTCCATGTAAGGAAGTGGAACACCAAGAAGGGGCACCTCTAGGAAGATTTGAGGCCTACCAAGGAAGGGAGAGTAAACCCAAGTCCTGATTTAGTGACCCTCTCATTAGGTAAATTGTCCTAATATACCATTTCAGTCCTGCTGTTCCCAGTCTTTTCACAGCATCTGGAACCATTGTCATTAACTTCTGTGTTAAAGGATGGAGCACAATATATTGAGCTATGTGCACTGAACTATGTATTGTGCTTTCAGAGGCATTTTATCACATTCAACCTTGCCTTTTCTGCCCATTTCATTGCAATCTGATTTCAGTAGAGGTAGAGGGCTATTAGAAGAGATACCAACATTTAGAAGCATCAGAATACCAGCTTCAAACGTTGCATGGCATTGTCTCTAAGTGGGTCAGTTCATAAAATATCATCTGATCAAATGATGCCTATGCTTCAGTAAGAAAAAGGGGGAAATGCAGCAGTAATTGAAAATTATCTGATTTTAAAAGTCTTGCACCTGGTGCAGGTTCAAAGAACATTTCAGTGTGCCATTAATAATGCTTCTAGGACACAGGAAATTTGAAAAATGTTGCTCCTAAAGATCATGATCAGAAGTTGAAAGAAAAGAGAAATAAAGGGATTTTTAAGAAAATACTGTGTCTGGGTCTTGTGACATTATTAGTTGCACACTTTCTTTATTTTTTGCAGAGAATGGGCTTTTGGGTGCATCCCTTCCTCAAATGCCTATTCAGTGTGCCAATGGGATAAGAAATATATAAAGAATATGAATATGTTGTGTAATAGCAAAGCATTAACTATTGCTACATTTCCATGTATTCTTAAATCAGATACATTCTAATTCAGCAGAAGAATATTTTACTGACCTTTCCACTTATTTCTAGTTCACTGGTGTGTCTAGAGCTATCTTGTCACTTCATAACTCATTTTTGTTCTAGCCTAAGTGACTGCTCAGAAGCAACAAGCTCTGCTGGAATGTCAGGCACACACTCCACTCTGGAGTCAGTGAAATAAACGCCACAGCCACTGGGGAGCTGGGAAGGGGGCAGAAACTTGTGTAGAGGAAGTGACCCATGAGACAAAGCAAGACATGCTCCTGCAGTCTGTACCAGCTGAAGCCCTGGCAGACAGCATTTCATCACTGTTGGGACTCTCAGTACTGAAGCCTGGAGGTTGCAGAGGTTGGACCACATGGTCAACTCTGCTACTGAGAACACAAGATGTTATTTTCTGCCCAAGCACAATGGGAATTATTATTTTTCTTGGTGCATCTCTCTGAGTATTCTATAAATGCTGGTCTCAAAATGAGGTAGGTTATGAGAGATGATTCCCTAGAGATTGGAAGAAATAGAAGAAATTCTTCAAGTTCCTTTCACTTTACAGAAGTCTGGTTCTCTTCTGGCCCTTGAGAAGAAAAAAACCCACTTTGATAAATTAAAAACTAATTAAACTCTCCTGCTTAGCAGTCTCTTCTAGAGAGAAGGGAGAAAATTTTAAATTGACTTCAGACATGGACAAACTCTCTTCCACCCCACACTTTATGTGTTCTTTTACTGCTCTTGGATCCAGTCAATGAAGCTATGAGCAAACCCAGCCATGTCTATGTGATGCTAATGTGTCTCTCTGGCTTCCTGGGCAACACTTGTTTTACTGATAAGCTCTCCAGATCTCGTGATCTTTACCTGATATTTCAGAAGCTACTCTTCAAAAAAGAAATAACACTTTATTGCTTGTGTTCACAGACTAGAAAAATCCAAGGCATTGCCACACACTTTGTTAATGTGGGTTTTGTGTTTGTTTGTTTGTTTGTTTGTTTGTTTAAGTATTCCTGAGCACAGAGCTTTCAGTCAATGAGAGCATGGGTTTGATTCCACTACGTTTCTCCATTCATGGAGCTGGAACAAATAACCTGGCAAAAGACTCAGAAGCCTACTCCAGAATTTTTTGTCCTCTGGTAACATATTGGGTTGGGATAAACAACAAACAAATAATATTTTAATATATTTGATATCTTTTGGAGACTACTTTAACAGATTGTCCAGGACTGCATCCAGACAGGTTTTGAGCATCTCCAAGGACTGAAGCTCAACAACATCTCTGGGCAAACTGTTTCAGTGTTTGACCAATGTCAAAAAAAATTATGGTTTTGTTTAAAAACTATTTCCCACATATTAGCTCATGCTTTTTGCCTGTTGCCCTTTCTATAAACGTAACTGAGAAGAGTCTGACACAATCTTCTTTACTGCCCTGTTATTTGGTCCATACTTCACCAGTTTATCTATGAATGTTGTGGGAGTCAGTATCATCTTAGTGTAGAAGGATATCAGTTTGGTCAGACTTGATTTCCCCTTCATAAATTCATGCTGACTGCTCCCAGTAACCTTCCTGTCACTGATAGGTTTGGGAATGCTTTCCAGAGTTATTTGTTCCAACACCTTCCAAGGAATTGTGTTGAGACTAACCAGCCCAGAGCTTCTCAGATCCTCTTTCTTGCCCCTAGTGAAGATAGGGAGTGACATATATTTCTTAGTATATCTAAACTGATCATTGCACTTCTCTGAGGAGTTAATGGGAACAAACAGGCACCTCTAGGGCATTACATAGCACAAAAGTTCATTTGATATTTTCTTCACTAAAATCAAGAAACGTGCTGGAGAATTGTCTTCTTTTGACTCTTAAGGAAGGGCAGATGACTAGATCACAAGTGGATGCCTATATGCACGCACCTACATCTGGCTCAATAAATCCAAAGAACTTAAAGAACCCTCAACTTTGTCATCAAGGACAAGCAGGTGATGATAATAAAGTTCATTTTTCCCCACAAACAGAAGCCTTCCCCTGCAGCAGAGTCATACACTAGTCAGGACAGTTAGATGGATGAGACAATATATTTGATGGCAAAGGGACTTTCTATTTCTTTCCATTTGAACAATTCTTCTTCAGAGGGAAAAAACTGCAGTCCACAGTCAGGTCCCCTTCTAATCTATGCTGTTTTGTTGAAATCCATGAAGTGCTGTGGCGGATAGGCTAGCCTTGCAAGGTGATGTGCTGGCCACCATTGAGCAATGAATGCTATGTGTTAAAGTAGCACATGCACCAGTCAAATTGGAAACTGTTTTTGTTTTCTTTTTTCCCACATTTTTTATCTATTATGAGTGATCACAGAAAGAAGCGAGAAAAACTAGCAGTGGCGTTTTACCTGGAAAGTAGCAGCAGTGTCTTTGGATACTTAGGGATATCCTTTAAATGACGGTGGGTCACTACCTTTCGTGTTATAGGTCCCTTTGACTACAATAAAGAATGCTACCTTTCAGTTTTATTCCAGGACACATAGCCTGTCTTCCAAATTCTACAAAATTCAGCCTTTCACTTCTCCATGTTAAAAAAGGCAACAAAACACAAAACCAATCAAAAGGAACACAGAGAAACATAGGAAAATGGCTGTGAGAGAAATACAGCCTGAAGGGTTGATTCTTCCCAGTAGTACAGATTGCTTCCCAACCCATATTCCCTTGCCTAGCAGCAGCCTTTAAATTCTTTTTCTGTCTCTCCTGATATCTGGTGGAATCTGGATCCAAGGCCAGGTGTGTGTGTTGCACCCACAGCTGCATTCATGGCTGCCTGCCCTGTAGTGAGTCAAGCAGCTCCTGTAAGAGACCAGTTGTTCAGATATTCAGGAGTAATGATCCCAGGTGGCTTTGACATATGATCTCAGAGTGGTGAAAGAAAAGCATCCAGCCCCAATGACATTCCTTTCCACAAGAGACTTTCTGAATGAAAATGTTGAAGAAAATTAAAAAGCAAACAAACAAAAAATTGCCAAGGGAACAAGGCACAAGAGAGGCAGGACAAAGGGGAAAAATGCTTGGAAAAACATTTTCCTCTCCTGACAAGTCTCAGTTATGTACAGAAAGCCTGGGAGAAATACTGAGCCTGTGACAGCAGAAACATCCCAAAGAGAGCAGTGTGTGGGGGGAACACAATTAATAATAAAGCCCTGTGGAATTTCTGAAGCTTCAGCACAAAAGCTCGACGCCATCTTTTGAGAAACCGAATCAGCTTTAATTACTGTACTCTGGGTTATTCTTTTAAAATCCTTTTTCAGTGAAAGTTTCTCAGTCTGAGGGAGGGCAATGCTGCTCTGCTATCATTTCCCTTCATTGTCACAGGCTTCAGCACACAGTGAATGTGCATGAGGACAAGCAGGTCCTCAATGTCTTTCATTTCAACTGTTATTTTTTTCCCTTTTCATTAACAGCCTTCAAGAAGAAAAAGAACTACTCAGGGCAGAGTTTTCTTTCTCTTTTTTTTTTCCTTTTTTTTTTTTTTTTTGGGGGGGGG